>JBBMJZ010276183.1:0-18336 GCA_037833815.1 Zingiber zerumbet
ACTGTTCCAATGCAGTTTCTGTCCAGCGTCACCTGAACCCTACATTTTATAAAAATTATAACATTTTAATCATACTAGTTGAGCTCTCAAAATCACAGAGTTTGTAGATTGGTACCTTTATAGCTATTTGATCTGGAGATGATGTTGATACACCCGATCGACTTCTTTGCGCCATTATGAGACGAGATGATTTACGTAAACCCTAGAACCCTTACTGGTGCCTCGCGAACAGACGTGGTTTTAAGCACCGAAATGCTTGATGCCGGATTGAGAAACACTCGAGATCACTAAACTAGGGTTTGACCAGAGGGAAGATTTCTCCACAGATTTGGAGCTGGACTCAAGATTTACGTAGGAGGGACGTAGACAAATGAACGAAACTTTTTTTATAAAATCAAATTTATTCAAAAAGTGGTTCGGATGCCTGGGAAATGACGACTGACCAGAGGTGATTGGCGGGAGGGTTATATTAGGTATTACATTTCATTTACATGCGCTTTTTGGTAAATACAAAAGGATGATGTGTCTTTTGGTAAATACATTATACCTAGTACGTGTTTCGGTAAATTGCCGAAAATTTAATGATAAAATATATACGTATTAATATTCTCTAAACCTCTGTCGCTCCTCTCTCTTTCGCCCGCCGTTACAACCGGCGACGGCTCTAACCACCGTCGTATCAGGTACTGCTACTGCACATCCTCTCTCTGATTGCTTTCTCTCTCGCCTTATCCTCTTCTCTTTCCCGGATCCGATCGCTTCATAACGTTACTCCGTCTGTTCTCTGATGATCGTCATCCCTTATCATCTTGTTGTTTTTCTTAGATTTTGTCTGTAGCTTCGGTCGGGTTGTGCTGCGGGATTTGTGATTCTTCATTTGTTCTGTAGTTTCAGGTGAACGGAGGATCTGGTCGTTCCTCTCGGATATGACTTCAGCACAGGATCCATTCTATGCAGTGAAAGGGGAGATTCAGGAGTCCGTAAGTTCTATATTTGGGTGATTCAACTAATTCGGAGTTGATTTATTCTTCCAAGTTTTTGTTTTGCTCGATTGCTTCGTACAATCTGCTCTGTGAAGTGCTCTTCATGATTCCTGGGATGAATGATTAGCGTACGCTGAATTTGAAATAGTGGGCTGCATGTGTCATGCCCTGAGTGAGCCCCTTCCCGTGTGAATATTATATTTTTCGTATATAGCAAGTAAATTCACGATTATTAATAACTAACAATCGTGAATAAGATTTGGCAAGGACGAAGAGCTCAAATAAGATTTGGCAAAATCGCACTAGGTTTGGGTTCAATTAGAGTTACAATGCATGTGCAGGCTCAAACTTTTGGCAGAAGTGCTCAAATCTATTTCAGGTTATTTTCCACCTCATAAAATATCCATAATCTCACTCGCTGGTTAAGATGAACAACTTCCTTTTTTATTTTCTATATTCCCCTCAATTGGTACATACATATAAATTAACAAAGGTGCATGTTTATTTTGCAAAAGTAATGGTGGAATTTTCTTCGCCATCACCTAGTCACACTAAGATTCCTCATTGCCTACCTATTACTTGGCTGGCTCCCTAGCATAATGGATTCTCCATTCAAGCAAGACAAGGGGATAAGGAGGAATGAGTATCGCTTGCCACAATATCAACCATAGCCAAAGTCTCTTTAAATTAGATTGCAAAAAAATGCTTCAGTTTGATCAAAAAGATAGTGGACTTGCCTTTCGCCGGCAAGGATACAAGGTAGGTGGCTATCAAATTTGTACAGATGAGAAGGTTGTGAGTGGTGTTGTTTCTGGCAAATAGACTCCCAGCCTTCTCCAAGAGGGTTCATTAGTGGAATAGTGGTCAGCAACAATTGCTAGTGGAGATGACATTCAAGGGAAGAGAGAGATATGGATACTTGAGGAAAATTGGGCCACTGGCTTGGTGTTTTGCATGAAGACAAGTTGTAGTTGATTGGTTGAGAGGACTGAGTCTTGTGGTTGAGTGGAGAAGATCAGGGAGGCACAATGGGGACTAAGTTTGGGCAAAGGTGAGAGAGTTGTACAGATTACATGGGTCTCAATTGTGAGGTATCATTGAAGGACTGAATCCCACATAGATGAAGGCGATCAGGTCTTGTAGTGTGCAGATGGGGACAGTTGTTGGTGGAGAAGGTGAATAGTACGAATAGGGCTTGATTGGGATTAGTGCCTGCAATCTTTGAGTTTGAGGTAGGATTCTTCTCTTTCTTAAATGACAAATCCATTATGTATTGGGTCAGCCAAGCAGGCGGTGAGCATTGAGGGAGTTTAGTGTGACTAGATGACGGAGAGAGATTCCACCATTGTTTTTGTATAGTAAATGTGTAGTTTCATTAATTTGTATGTATGTATCATTGAGAGGAAAATAGAAAACTCTAGTTGTATAAAAACAAGGGAAATTTTGTGGGCAATGCTGTCACTTTGTCCTTGTGTTTTAGTTAGCAAGGGTTGTGTTGATATATTGGAGAAGGTTGAAATGTTGAACATAATAAATTAGCAAAAAAAATGTATAAAGATACCAGAATGAGAAAAGTTTGCCAAAGAATAAAGGGCATAGTAGTGGATTATGTCTTCTATTTGAGCAACCTAGTGTTCCATATTAATTTTTATATCAAAGTATATTAAGGGATAATACATAGTGTAGTCGCTGAGATCTGCTCATATGGAATCATAAAAATAAGGAAGTTTCTGACATTGAGTTTGAAAGAGGTAAAATCATCAGTCTCTAAGGCAAACTGGACAAATAAAAGCTCATGCTTCCAACTAAAGGCAATCATAAACATTGACAAAGAAAAAAAACTAAAGGGTCACAAAGACGTTTTGTGTTTGACAGGAATATTTGAAAATTTGAAGCATGACAAATGAAATTTTAGTTTTTAGCTTTGCTTTGTCTATGTGATAAGATGTTCTTCCATGCAAGTTATATTTGTTGTTTGTTCAACTTTAGTAGATTTGGTTAGCAACTTAGCATAGCACAGATGACAGATCATCCTGATACCGTTGTATTTTTTCCTTGGATTCTAACTTATAAGAGCATTAAAGATTGAAAAAGAATCAAGATATATTATCTTGATCAGCAGCAAAAAATCAAGTTTAGGTTCAAAACTAGAAATTTATAGTCTTAAGTGAATTGATGACCTTGCTTTTTTTTTTGCTTTTTTTTTCCAAAATTGGTGATTCTTACTCTTGTACTTTATGTTTGAATGATTCTTTTGAAGGACATAAATTATTTTTACCTCCAACAACTATTTATAGTACATTTTATCTTGAATTACATCCTTGGGGCTGACATTTGTCTATGATTTCATCTGTTGTGTTTATCTATTTATGTTTGCAGATTGATACACTGCAAGTTACTTTTCATCAATGGAAACAGACACCTTCAAACACAGGAGAGCTAGTGCACCTGACAAGAGAGCTACTTACCAGCTGTGAGAACATAAAGTGGCAGGTACTGCCTTTTAATTTTATTGGCACTGATTTCCTAAAACAACTAGTGGGAATACAAATTTAGCTCGAGAGATTGGTATACATGATAGATCTGGGATTTCTATATGACAACTGAAGTTGGAATATTTGTGAACAATTGCTAAATAGGATAGTCAACATAAAAAAAGGAGTATTTTTCATTACTTTTTCTCTTTTCCTTGGGCAGGTGGCACTGGACCGTACTTAAATTTGCTTCCTGATTGTTTGTAATTTTCAATGTTTCCCTGAATTTGTACTTCTTTCTGTAGGAAGGTTGATAAATTGGAAAAGGCAATTGCAGATTCTTCCAGAGATCCTGCTTGGTATGGACTTGATCATGTTGAGCTTGAGAAAAGTCAGAGATGGACTGCCACCGCTCATAATCAGGTAAGCTTAAACTGCATTAATTTAATTTTAACATATGATGAGAGGAACACCTTAATCTTTTGCAAGTTTTGCTATGACCTGGTGTCTTCCCCATTCATCACAATTTTAGTAGTGTTACAGGTGGACACTGTGAAGAGAATTGTAGAGGCTGGAAAGGAAAAACGGAATCTGCTTAGCTCAGATGTAAAAGGTGTGCATAAAGAGCTGATGCAAATTCCAGATGGCAATACTTCTCATGCTGAAGGATCAAGCCAATACAAAAAAGATTATTATGATTTTATTACCTCAGAATCAGATCAACAAATACTCCTCATCAAGTAATTCCTTATTTGTTTACTCATAATTTGTTAATTATATTAATGAAAATGTTAGAGAAGCTGACCTTGGTGCATCTGTTACACATAATTTGGAATTGTACTTTTTTATGGGCTCTCTCAAGCTTGTTGATCAACCATCTAGTCTAGATTTTCCTTTTATGTAATTATTGATGGACTAATTTTGTGCTACTACTGTTAATGCTGTTACAATATTTGTGAAATATCGCATCTCCAGTCTTTTAAGAAAAATGTGGCACTGCCACGTTAGCGGCCCCCTCATGACTGTCCCACGTCATTGAGAAAGAGTTCAGCTAGAATCCAAATTGGTAAGTGCATGGACGAGGTCCACAGAGGTGATAAAATCCCCTATCGAGTTTTAACCCCCTGACCACTACAGTCATTATCCTATGCACTTACTAACTGAGCCAACCCTGGGGCCATCTACACCCTTTTAGGACTATCCGAATCCATGGGTATTTTATCAACAAGCCTTTTCCATTGACAGTTAAGGCAATCTAATTATCATGGAATTTATTTTTATTAAAGTAGATTTTGAGCTATAAAGAGATGTCTTTTAATATCTAAATGGCCTACAAAAGGCTTTAAATGAAATTCAACAGTAGATAAAATAACCTTAAATTGTCGATCCATATGGCTTGTTGCCAAATTGAACTCTTTTTTATAATGCATCTCACTATTTATCATGATCATTCAGGAGACAAGACGAGGAGCTTGATGAGCTTAGTGCTAGTGTCCAGAGAATTGGAGACATGGGGCTTACCATTCACGATGAACTCATTGAGCAGGTACGTTGAACAAGAAGTACGTGATTACATTGTCTGACCTGACGATCATTCGAGTAATAGATAATGAACATAAATATTAATTGAAGTGCATGAATATGTTCTATAGATAATAAATATGAATGTTCATCTTCCTCTATATCACCATCAAATAATTTTCTATTCCTAGGTTTTTTTATCTGTTCCTTCAAACTGATCCTGTGGTTTAGAAGAATTGTGAAGCTCCCAAGTTGAATTTCTTTTGGCATTTAATTAACAAGACTTCTGGTTTGCAGGAAAAGATATTCGATGAACTAGACAAGGAAATGGATATCACTTCAGGCAGGCTTGACTTTGTCAAGGTTATTTCCTTTCTTCTCTTATTAATTATTATTTATTAAATTTCTATTTGTACAACATGACTCCACTTCTGCATTTTTCCACAAAAGTTAAACATGATTAATATCTTATTTGCCTAAATTTAACCAAATTCGGTTCGTAGCAAAAGTAAAGAAACTAAATCATTTCAGTCTGAATCTAAAAGCTCAAATCAATTTTGAGCTGGATTTTGAAGACTGAATCATTGTTGATCTGGTTTTTCATTAAGATCTCCGACTCATACTAAAAGAGAATTTGAATGCGCAGAGAAAAGTTGCAATGGTGATGAAGAAGACCGGCGTCAAGTGCCAAACCATGATGATAGCGTTCTTAATTGTACTCTTTATACTTCTTTTTGTTTTGGTATTCCTCACGTAAAGGAAACAAAGAACATAAATTATGACCATCTTGTGCTTTTTGTACTCACTGCGATACTTGAACAAATTCTGTGGCTTTATCAAGTTTAATCCTAAGTTGACCAGTTTAGTTCTATAAAATTTTTTCACCAACTATCAAAACTCAGATGAAACACAGAGGAGACACCAACATCACCAAAGCTTCCAACTCCACGGGCCTTCAAAAATATCCAATGATTTCAACCCTCGATGGAAAGAGAGGAATTTAGTGATGTTAGAGTTGGATACCCATATATGAACGACATCCACCATGGAATAAGAGAGTCGTTGCCTCGAGACGATCTTGTGATTAGCACTGTCAACTTAAGGTCTGAGATTCAAATTTCAGTATAATCGAAGTAAATGTCTCCCTCATACATTAGTCACTGTTCTAAGGGTTAATAGTCACTCGTGATTTACTTCCTCCATGTTGATCCTAGGACGGATTGGCAGAAACGCTGAGATGAGTGCAATCACCTTTGGTCAATTGGAATAAGGGAATGTCATGGTTCAATTTTCTATTGGAACATGTACTATATTAAATTTAGTAGAAAATTTTGAGTTAAGGGACCATGAATTGACCTACCCTTGGATGGAAAAAATCCATAAATTTGTTTTCACTAGCAAAGTATCGATTTAATATTGGATGATCTTATAGAGACAATTTACTATAGAACTTTCATGATTTATTTTAAAAATCGATGAAAAATTTTTATTGAACTGAATCGATTATCTGTTAAATTAATTGAATCCTAAAAATGGGACATGTGCGTTATAAAACAAAATGAGGATAAGAATACTTTTTTCACTACTGTTTTTTTCCTTTTGCACAGACAAATACCCACAATGTGTCCCCATTCATCCCCTTCTTTTCCCCGCTGGAGAAGCTGTTGCCAATGTTTTAGTAGTTACAATATTTGGGAACCAAACCAACGTAAGGACCGTGCAAGAAAAATATTGATAATTAAAGGCCTCAAGTTTAAAATTCTTGATCCTACTTTATAGAAAACAAATTCACCAATCAACACAATCATGTCCACCAATACACTTGCAAACCAATCTGAGTAACTACATTTATCACACCATTTCTTCAACCACACGTTGAAATCCAATGCTATAAAAACGGAGCGAAACCAGGAACGTTAAATTTCCACACGTTAATTATGATTAATAGTCTTTAATGCCTTTCTCGATGATTTAATTGCTGACCCGTCTACTTGGTGCATCTGCGGCAGATCCTTTCTGATTGCTGGTGCATTCTCCTTTCCTGGCATAGCAGCCGGCTTGCTAGTTTTAATGGCACTAGAAATGCTGAAATCTATTAACTTGCGGCTGAATTCCTCCTCCCATTCTATTGTCAACTCTGAATCAAAAAACAAGTTGTATACATACATCATTATATCGAACTAAAACCTAAAGACAACTATTAGCTAACCTGGAGATTCCGTGGGATCATCATTAGTGAAACTGCTACGTTCTGAACTGGAATAAGCTGGAGCAATTCCCTGTGTTGGTTGAGACAGTTTATTCATATTTATGGTTTCAACAAGGAGTTCCTGAACCTTACTACCACCATCTCCACATTTCTCTTCCAGAATTATATTGTTAACTTGAACAATTTCAGCTTCTGTTGTGCTCAGCTGCTCTTCTCCAGTTGTGCTAGCAGCGCTGAGCTTTTCAGGTGCAACATCAGAAGATGTGATGATTGTCTTAGATGTTAAATTTATGTCTTCGGCAGTATTTTCTTGAGCTACATCTTTCTTGCATTTTGTGATTTGATCGAACATGACTGCTGCTCCAGGACATATGGGAATTCCAGCATCCCTATGTTCCTGTTCATTGAGCAAAACTGGTGTATCTTTTGGTGTGCCTAAAGAACTTACTGGTTTGACTTCACAAGATACGGCTACTGAACCAATTTCAATGTTGAAAGTTTGAGCTTCAATTTCAATGGATCTGTTGATAGTCGGACAAATGTTACTTTTCTTCTCTGTACTAAATTCTTGAGCGTTTTTCATCTCACATTCCAAGTGGTTAGTTGAGTTTGAAGACACTTCTTCAGTTGGCATTATCAGTGTATGTCCGAGTGTGCCCAAAACTCCAATTGGTTCCAATTCATAGAGTGCAGAGCATGCATCGAATGCAACTTCAAAAGATCCAATGGCCATCTTAGGCGTATCATTTGTGTTCTCTGAGATAACTTCACCCATGGCCGATGCTCCTGGGCTGCTGACTGACATAGTTGTTGCTGAAAGATCTTCAAACAAGTCCTTTATACCTATAGTAGATTCTGATTCTTCTGTAACGCGTCTACTAGATGCATTTTGAGAGCTTGCCATGTCAGGGGTCTCAATGTCTTTTTCATTTCTGTTTCCTGCTTCAACCAAATGCTGAGTAGCAAGATATTTTTCTGATGTATTCTCAATGCATTCATTATCTAATCCATCATGAAACAGTACGTTTCAATTAGAACTCTGAAAGAAAGAAAGAAAGCAAGCAAGCAAGAAAGATCATTTAAATATACTGACCTTCATTTTCAATGGTGGTGTCCTTTCTGGGCGTCCTTTCCACATCAAATGGAACCGTAACTGACATGGTAAAGAATCTTTTCAAACACCAAACAATATATAAAATAGAATAATTTTTTCAAAGAAAAGTAGGTACTATGGTGTACCTTGATTTTCGAGTTCATCCACAGTAGTGGAATCAGAGAAGATGGTTGATGCTTCCAATCGTGTCAGATATTCAAAATCCATAGTTCTATCTATTGTTTGTTCCTCCTGTTCATTTTTAGTATTCTCAATCTCTCCTACCATATTTGTTGCTGCTGATCTACCCTTTGAATAATCCGCAAAGAATTTTTTCTGATTAGATTTATGATTAGCATCGTTTGGCTGGGTTCTTTCCACATGAAATAGATCTCCTGAGAACATCAATGGCACATCAGTTGCAATGCGAACTTCTTCAGTTTTAGAATGCTGATAAATGCCAAAAAGATAATTGAGGCTGTTTTGAACACCTGAAATTATAACAGGAAACATTCAATAAGGATACAGTCTAATTTTAAAGATACAAGAATTTAGATAACCATAGCTTAACAATATAAAAAAATCAGAAAAAAGAATAGTACTTGAGCCATCATTTGGACTTTTGAACACCTTTCCGTCATAATGCTCATTGGTACTGGGGGATACATTGCATCCATCCGCATTATCCTTTGATGTTTCAGCTTCTTCAAACCTCGTAATATCTGACTCTACTTGACAAATATTTAAAATTTCGCTATTTTTATCCACATAAACTAGGGGCACCTTAGGCACCGGAGAAGGACTAGTACATAAATGTTCTCCACCTTCATCAACAACATCAGACGAGAGGAGATTCCTATTATCTAAATTAGGCATTGAGGTCTCCGATTTACTTTGAACAGTACCGAAAGTTGGGGAAGTCAAATTTCCTCTTGTCTTGGTATTATCAATATTGCTAACAGTGGCGTGCTCATTCTTGGGTGAATGACCAATATCTGCCATGTAGAAAAAAATTCTTGAGGTCTCTTTAGAAAAAGAATTCCTAGAAAATTACTTCTGTTCATACCTGCTTCATCATGATCTTCTATACATTGTCGTTCAAAACTGTATATTGTTTTGCATGATGCTGCAATAATGAAAAAGTTGTCATGGGAGGAACTGAATTAGCTAAATGACAATTGTTCATAGACAATCATCCTAGGAGTTCTTCTACCTGTGAGTTCAAATGAACGGTTATCTGATTCATTTTTGAGTGGCAAGTACTCTTGGGCATCTTCTTCATGAACACTTGTATCTAGCCAATTTTCAGTTTCCTGCCTCATGGAAACCTCAACTTCCTCATTGTCTTCATTCATCCTTGAAGCAACCTCTTCCATTAAGATCTTAGATGGACCATGCAGATTGTTTTCCTCATCCTTCACATTATCCGTTGGGAGATCCACATTGGTACAACATGCTGGCAATATGATTTCCTCTTTCTTAGTTAACTCAGTATAAATTTCAGTGAGAAAGAGTCGCAAGGTGTAGAAATAACCACAAGGAAAAAAAATTCAGTAAATTGAAAAATGTGAAGAAATGAAGCATATGAGGTTACTAGTACTAAATAAGAGATACCAATTCCAAAGCCTCAAATCATATTGCCAAGAAAACAATGAAGGAATAATAAAGGGAAACATGTGAGGTCTTACAATTCTAGTCAACTTAAGTTATTTCACTAATACACAACCATAAATATCACCTTGCAATGATTTATGCGTTTGCAACTCTCAACAACAGTTAAATAAATACTATGGCAAAACAAGTAAAGGCTTCTCCTGATAGGGAATATAATTTTATGGAATAGGCTACACAAACTGTGTTCATTAAGCATACAACCATAGCTGAAGACTGACCATATTTAACTGATGATGCTGTAGTGCCATAAGATTTTCTCCCTTTCAATCCTTCTGGAAAATCTGAAAAATATTATAATTCTATCATGAGGAGAATAATTTATGCAGATGGTTTCAATTGAGGGGTTTTCGACATACCTTCATTCACTGGAATTCCTGTGATTTTACTATCAGCATCCAAAGAAGCTTGAAATTTGTTTTGCACCTCATCTAGATTATGAACTGATTCCATATAAGATTTAATAGCCAGGGCACTACCATTAGACAATGATTTAGCATGTTTCCTTTCACAGTTGGAGAACCCATATGATGCATTCAATCCACTATTCTCAACCCCATCATGGATAACTGCAACTTCCTTAACTTCTTTCAATCCACCAGAAAATGGTGCCAGAAACTCAGACTTCTTTTCATCTCTTGAAATGCTTAAGTCATCATTAGTCACAATATTAGTATCCTTGGGGACGGACAGAGATAATGACAATTTATTAGGAGCATCCTCTTCGATGGCATTGGCTGATTCACTTGAGTTTGCATGTTTTGGTTGTTTAAATTCATCATTAAGAAAACATGCATTTCCTTCAATTGAGGAAACTACACAAAAAGGAGAGACAGCCATCTGTGGTTGATGATCCTCCATGTTAATTACCTCGAGATTATCTACAACTTTTTCTTCAGATGGAGAATCTGCATTACATACTGCTCCAATTTTCCTCATACTATTTGACGTACTTATAGTAGCCCATATATCACCTTGAAATTTGCCTATAAACACAATACTCATTTAGTTAACATAATAGTGACTCTTGATGGTAGATTATTTAACCAGAACTTGAACTAATGAATATTTTGGAAAAGTTGTCAAAAGCAACTGGCCTGAGAACTATTTTTAGCAGTGGGGAACTGCACTTGTGAAAAATAAACATCAAACGTAAAGCAATGAAATGTGTGCAATCCGGTGACGTACCTGAACTTTGAGCTAGATGAACAGGAGAGTTATCAAAAGTATCCTTACATGATGAGCCAAGAACATCATTGATCTCTGCAATGGCTGGTCCAATTCTTTTGTCTTTCAATCCAGAATTAGATGGCAAGCCAACTCCTTTGCTTCCATCATGAATTCTTTCATCATCTGACAGAAGCGCATCACTAGCCATTTCACTCTTGGCAGATGCAACAGTAGGCAAAGAAGATCCTGTTCGCGAGACTTGCTGTTTTTCAAGATTGAGTTCATCTTGCAGTAATGCCTGCGCTTCGTAATCTACAAACAACTTCAGCTCAGAGGGTACTTCTTTAGCAACATTAAATTGGAGACCTTTCATTTGTTCAAAAATAACTGTAATTGCACCTCCAGACTTTTCTGGTAAGGATGTTGATTTTCCACCTTGCATTCCAAAACCTTCAGAATAAGAATTTCTTCCATAACTTCTGAATCCTGAAAGTTCTCTATGATCACTTGGTTTGATCAAGTCAACACGACGTGAATTATCATCGTGATGATTTTTGTATAAGTTATCACCTGAAGATGGTATATTGATAACTTTAACCTCTAAAGGAGTTTTCTGGATTTCACTACTGATTTCCGGTCTTATAGGTGAAAGAACCATTTGGTCAATTGCTTGTTCTGAAAAATTACAATTTATTACACATCTAGAGCAAGAACCAAATTTGTTGACGCATCTATCATCATCTTGTACTATGTTACAAGACTGAAAATCAGGAACAGCAGTACAAGATTCCTGTGATTGTCTTTGTTCACCTTGAGAATGCTCCACGCTGTTAGCAGTAATTTCACAGTTTGATGATGAGTACTGCAATATGCCCTCTTGCTTCACAACTTCATATGCATGCAGACTATCACATGGCACATTTGTATCATTAGTATCTTTCAGTCCACAGAATTCTTCATATTCAGCACTTGATGATGCCATAGAAGCAACTCCATAACTTCCAATAGAATTTCTGGAAATCTTTGGCTGATCCAAGAAATCAACTAAATCATTACAAGCAAAAACAGTTAACGGCAGGACTGCTTTATCTGCAAATTAACAACTAGCATAAGAAGACATTAAATAAACATATTGGTATGAAGTGAACATATTGGAACCCACCAAACAATAGAAGTTTTAAACAATTTTACTTAAACATACCTTTAAGGTCACTATCACAACTGGAGGTGTTAGAAGTGTTTTCTCCAACACCATCACCATTAACTTGGAGTGAAATCGTTTTGGGTTGATTCAATGAACAAGTGTGAGTGTCAGAAACATGGGAATGTTCTTCACGATGGCATCTGAATGGTGCATCACAAATATTTAAACACATATTCAATCCATCTCCATCTTTTGGATCTTTTGAATAAATTGTATTGCTCATACACTCGGTTTCAAGAACAGTACCATCTTCTTTCATCACTTCTTCAGAATATGAAGACTCATCTTTCAATTTGATAGAAACAGCAATTGAATTGTTAGACAAAAAATCATTATCATCTCTAACCAACATTTGGCTGTCACATGTGCGCTTGAAGGCTGACTCACCAACGAAGCCCTGACTGCCTTGCCGATCCTTTACCTAAGATAAAACACCACACACATTACTAATTGTTTAGCAAAAGATGTGGATAAACGTTTACTAACCTTATTTGTGCTGTCTAAGCCAGAGTGACTGCTACCTCCTTCAAGAGTCACATTCTTAACTGACCAGTCAGCAGAAGGAATTACTTGTGAAGAACATGAGAAACCAACATTGCTGTCCATTTTTTTGGTGTCTAGCAAATCGAACGCCACAGGCTCAACTTCCTTCGTCAAGAAATTTTTCTCTTCTGCAACTTTCAGTTCATTAGCCGCTGTTTTCTTATTAGAATTTTCATGCTTATGGATTGGTTGCTCTTCGCCAAAAAAACTGTTGTGTGCATTAATGGTGGATATATCTTCTGTCGCAAACAGAGACAAACATGGATGAAAAGGTCCTTGATCTATATGACTGTCCATACCTTCCACAGTTTGCTCAGAAACATCTTCATGTTTGCATGAACTACCTTTCTCGTCCAGCAGGTCAGTAGAGTCTGATCTACTAGTCACTTCAACTTTCCCGTGTGAAAAAGAATCATCATCCAAACATGAAGATTTTGTTCTCTTCTTCGCCCTCAGTCTTTCATCATTCTTATTGGCTTCTAATACCAATCCACTTCTTGTACAACTTGATTTCCTCTGTGATTCTTCAACATGCTTTTGGCCTAAATGAATTTCCCTTCCATCTCCAACAGTACAGTCGACATGAGAATCTTCATTTGGTGGTTCATTTATTACCTGGCCTATCTGCAAGTTGTGTAACTTTTTTGCCTTTGCAGTAATATGGACTAATTTCTCCACACATATCTGGAGCTCTGGGGCATTATGATTTGGCCTCTTGATCTCCTTGTTGGGTTCATGAACAACTGAACTCTTCGTCACAGGTACCACAACGGTATTTTTAGCTGAAGCAGACAGGGAAGTGTTCCGTCCTGAACGCCGCAAATCAATTGTAGTATGCTCTATACTTGGATCAGTAACATCAGGCGCTTCGCTTGTTTTCTTGTTCCTCCCAAGCTTCCTGATCTTTTTGATTGCTACTGTTTCATCAGCGACTGGAGCTACACAAGTTCCTGATTCCTGATTGTTTAACAGATTCTGAGACTTTGTAAAGTTGTCATGTCGTTCATCAATTTTCACAGTAGCATTCCCACACTTTTGTCTCTTAGAACGACCTTTATTTACCAAACCGTCATCACTCCTAGACTTCATTTCTTCAGAATGCACTTCAGGAATCGAAGCTACAACCTCTACTTGTGCTTTCTTGCTATTACTCCTCGTTACTGTTCTTCTAGGTACTTTAATATCAGCCTGTAATGCTTTAGATCCTTCAACTGTAATTACTCTGCTCCTCAAATTTCTAGTAATTGGCACAGCGCCATCATGTTTCTCGTCCAAGGGGATTCCTCCTGGACAAGGGAAGTTTGTAGCCAAATCAACTTCCCCATTCCGATCTGGTGAAGTGCAGTGATACCTCTTGCTTGTTTTGCTCACTTCAAGCTCATTTTTTGCTTCCAAAGCACCCTCAGTAACTTCTTTTGGTGCAAAACCAACAACAGACTTCCTCCTACTAGACCTCCTTCGCTCAGGCAAAGCTGGCACACCAACTTCGTGCAGAGAGAAGCTCACTTTCTTAGGTCTGCCTCCTCCTTCCTCGGCACTGCTTCCTCCAGAGCCCTTCAAGCAGCCTTTGGGCTTAATTTCTTCACTGTTTGCCTTCTTTAACACGGTAAAACAAATGAGCTTCTCGAAACGGAAAACAATCGGCAACAACACCATCAAATTGCAAATAATAAACAAACCTAAAATCCTACATACCTGGAGCAGAGAAGCGAGATTCTCAGCCATCCGGGCATTTGTGAGGTTGGCCGGGAGACCATGCTGCTTGCAGAGGGCTTGGAGCTCTCTCCTCGGCTTGCTCTCGTAATCCACCTCCATCGGTAGATCAAGCGAATGTGCCACACTGATTGGACGATAATTCTACAGATCTTTCATCATCAGAACAAGAGGAGGAATCCCTTTTTTTGAATCGTAGGAAGAACTTCGAGTTCCCTTTCTTTTGAGGGAGAAAAGTTAGGAAAAAAACAAGAGAGCGAGATCTGTTCTGCGCTTTCAAAATTATTTGAATTGCTTCCAACGACACATTTTCCCGCCAAGATAACATCAGTTACCAATTTTAAGAACCCACGATCCACCATTCAGTCAATGGATATGGACTGTGAGGAGGTCGTGGGACCATGGGGCGCACCCAAATTCGAATAACAATTTAGGTAAATATTTGGGTATATCCAGAGGAAAAGTTGAATCATAGGGATTGCGCTTTATTCCACACTCGGAGGAACCTTTTTCTCACGATTCGTGTAAACGCCGATTTACCGTTCGATTGGGACCGCCAACTCTTTGACGTTCAGGATTCACAAAGCTTTTGGAAATAAGTGGTTCATATGATGTGTGATTTTTTTTATATTTTTTATTTTATTTTACAAAAATCTTGACTACTAATTTAAAAATGGACAACTGCCTAATAAAATTCAAAATTTTAGCAAGCGCAAAAATGGTCTAAATTAAGTTTTACATTAATACTTAATATTTATTTCCGCAATAATTTTTTTTTTAAAAATATTGGTTAGATAGTCTTGGGCTAATCTTATTTTAGCATTTGATTAAATTTGTAGAAAAACTTAATTGATTGTTAATATTTTTTTATATAATTTTTAAGAAACTTATTAAGGTTCTATTTAAAAGAAGGATTATAGTCAATTATGACTAAATTTCAATCACGTGATCATAATTATAAAGGGAACTAAAAAGGAACTATGAAAAAAATAGACGAGAATGTTCTACTCTCTTCGCCTGGTAAATCTCTATCTTCTCTCTATATCCGTTTGTTAGGGATGTTTTTTTTCCTTTTCAATTACTTTTCCTTTTCTTTCCCATAAAGAGAGAGAATGCATATAAAAATAAATATTACATTAAGCATCAATTTTGGCAACAATAATTGATACAGCTCAAGTAAATTAGATTGGATACTAAGGGCATCCGTAGCTGTTAGAGTTCATTAAAAGTTCCTTTATTATCACATCTACGTCATATCAAAAGTTACAAACGTCATACTTCTTTCCACTATAAAAAAAACATCTCAATAATTCTTTCATGGGTCCCATACTTTTCACTATATATAATTTCTATTTCTCTTCCATATTTTACATTATACACCATTAAACTTTTATAAAATTTAAATTTATAAATTACTAACATGAAACTTTATGATCCCATATTTTTTAAACCTCCAAATCATATATATTTTTTTTCTCTAATTAAAAAATAATTTCTAATTATAAAAATAAAAAAAAATGGTGAAGAAGCGGTTCCATCGGTATGGAACCGCTTCTTGGCAAATGGGAAAAAAGTTCCCTCTCACCCATAGTGGGAGAGAGCTTTTTCCATATTACCACATCTGCACACTGTGGATGCTCTAACCCTCTACTCTATGTCCACGTCGCCGGACACCCTAATGAGGGGGAGAGCTGCTTCCCTCCCCCATCTGACACCGCCCCTCCCACCTCCCACGCCTCTCTCTCTCTCTCTCTCCGTTACAAAATGACCTTTCTACCCTTTCTTTTTATTTTTTTTATTTTATTATTTTTCATTTAGTTTTATTTTTAAAATTAATTTTATTTAAAAATAGCTTTCATGTATATTTTTAATTTTATTTAGTTTTTATTTAATTATATATTTTTTAATTAATTCAATTTTTATTTTTTTAAAGCAGCTCTCTACATTTTTATTTTATTTAATTTTTATTTAGTTTAATTTTTTTAATCAATTTTGTTTATTATTTTTTATCAATATTTTATTTTTAAATTTTATATAAATTTTATTTAGTTTTATTTTTTAATTAATTTTATTTATTATTTTTTCATAATTCTTGTATTTTTTCAATTTATTATTTTTTTAATTTTATTTTTTTATTGATTTTATTTTTTTAATCAATTTTTTATCAAATTTTTTAATAATTTTTTTATATGTTTATAATCTTTTATTTATTTTTAATTATAAATTTTAGGAGTTATTATTTGTAAAAAGTTTAAAAAGTATAAAAATATCGATCAAAATAAAAATTATATATTTAATACTAACAATTAATAGTGAACACATTCATAACTTAGGAACAAACATTTTTTTAAATGAAGGTACATGCAATAATACAAAAAATATGGAAATATATAAAAATAAAAATTTTAATTAATATTACCTCTAAATTCTGCTCCCGACACGTTTGGTAGTAGTGTACCTATTACTTCATACTACAAATGAATATGTGTCCTATAACATGTGGCTCATTCTTTAGCTCCATACGATGAATGTTGTCACCACCATGTTAAATGGGTGGTACAGGTATAATGAGGAAGTAAGAAAACTTGTATGAAGTGATTGCCAGCATGAGCAATAGCTGTTTCTCGACGCTCTTGGTATGAAACTGGAGGAGTTCTTAATGACAAATGAGAAAAACATGTGTCAAAGGTTGGAAGGAGAGTAATTTAAAGTGATGAGAGATTTTGACATGTGTCAAGGGTTGGAAGAGGGTAATTTAAAGGGATGAGAGATTTTGACATATGTCAAAGATTAGAAGGGGGGTAATTTAAAGGGCGAGAAGGTTCTGAAATTGGTCAAGCGTTAAAGAGGGGTAATTTAAAGGGAATGGGTGTTTTGATAAGTGTTAATAGTTGGAGGATGAGTAATTTAAAGATGGTGAGAGATTCTGACATGTGTTATGTGTCAAGAGTTAGAGGGAGAGATGATTTAAAGAGAGAGAAGGTTCTGACATGTGTTAAAAGTTGGATGGGAATAATTTAAGTATCAAATTAGGAAGGTAATTTAAAGGAGTGGAGAGATTCTGACATATGTTAAAAATTATATAAAATAAAAAATTTTGATAAAAAATAATAAACAAAATTGATTAAAGAAATAAAACTAAATAAAAATTAAAAAATTTAAAAAAAAATAAACAAAATTAATTTAAAAATAAAACTAAATAAAAATTAAATTAATTAAAAAAATAAACAAAATTAATTTAAAAATAAAACTAAATAAAAATTAAATAAAATTTAAAAATATATAAGTATTAATGGAAAAATTATAAACAAAATTAATTAAAAATAAAACTAAATAAAAATTTTTAAAAATTAAAAATATATATATATAAGTATTAATAAAAATAATAAATAAAATTAATTAAAAAATAAAATTAAATAAAATTAATATATATATATTAATGAAAAATAATAAATAAAATTAATTAAAAAATAAAATTAATATATATATATATATATATTAATGAAAAATAATAAATAAAATTAATTTAAAAATTAAAACTGTATAATTTTTTTTTAAAAAAAAAAGGGGATAGAACCGTCATTTGAATGGGAGAGAGAGGAGGAAGGGGAGGTGCGCGTAGGGCTGTAAATGAACCAAGCGTTCGTGAACAAGCTTGGTGTTCGGCTTGGTAAGAGTTTGTTTATGTTCGTTCAATATGCACAAGATTAATTAAACAAACAAGCTTGAACAGCTCGTTAAGCTAAACAAACAAG
>JBBMJZ010276385.1:0-18335 GCA_037833815.1 Zingiber zerumbet
GGGCATAAGAAAACCCTAAGTCGGCGGTTAACTCTCACTCCTCGATCTGCCTTCCCCATCGCGAAAGAGCTTTTCGATTTAAGATGAAGGTAATTCAACCTTGTATTCCGGTACCATAAAATCGATTGCTCTCCTGTTTTCGTCCTTCTGTCGTTTTGACATTGTTCATAGGTGCAATTTGTCGAAATAATCATCTTCTGGACATGTAGGATTTTTTTATAATTTGTTTTTCGACCTTCTGTTTGCTTGTAATTGCTGCAGTTCAATATCGCGAATCCTACTACTGGGTGCCAGAAGAAGCTTGAGATCGATGACGATCAGAAGCTGTAAGTTCTTTTCTGAATTCTGCGAACGATTGATTCTAGATTATCAATGCTGTTCTCTGAGTTAAATTGTGTAAGATTTTATTTGATGAGGAGATAGTTGCTTGAGATATTTAATCAATGGAGTGAGTATTGGGCTTGCCGATTAATATTGGATCGTTTGAAAATTCTATTCCTGGGTGAAGAAACTTCTCTCTCTCTCCTATTGAATTTCGGCAAAGTCGAAGTAAATGTCTTCTTTATGTGCTAATCACTATTCCAAAAGCTAATAGTAGCTGTCCGTGATTTACCTCCTCCGTGTTGGCCCTAAGACGAATTGACGGGGGGCGCTTGGGGCGAGCGTATTCGCTTTTTGCCACCAATATCACATATTAGTCTCCCGTTTATATTCTCAATCACTTTCTCTTCATCTTTGTTTATCGTCATTACATGTCTCAACCTCTATCCCTAGCTTATCTGGAAGCTTATAATATTGATTGATTTCAAACATTTTTCTTCGCGCTGGGAAAAGAACAGTGGGCTTACTATCTAGAGGGTACAGTTTTCAATTTGGTTCATTTAGGGGGTTTAGCTATTGGATCATTCACCGTTTGTTGCAACTAGGATGAAAGAATCTTTTTTTCTTGGCAATTATTGCATGCATTTCCAATTACAAACTCCTTAAGGATCACTGGGAGCTCTGCATTCAAAGTTATATATTAAAGTAATAACAGATAATTATACTATATTGCATAATTTATATTTTATTATTTTTCACAAAAAATGAAATTAAACGATTTATAGAAATGTCAAACACAGGATCATAAGTTTTATGATTGTATGTGAGATTCCTAAGTTAAAAAAAAAGGAACTCTTCAAATCAGTTATTGTTGTTGGTAATAAACTTTCTCAATTGTTTTTATGTAGATCTTCTAAGAATGAGATGCCAAGTGTTTTATATTGATATGGTTGGTTATCAAGGAGTGAAAACTCGTTCTGAACTGCTTGTTTCTAAATGTGATATATGTTATATTTAATATTCTTTTGTTTTGTTGTTCCTCATAACAAGGGATGGATAGTTCCATTCTTTTGTGGAGATGAGAGGGCATTTATTCTTTATGATCATCTATAGCTTTGCTTGACTCATGGCTAATAAGAACCACTCGTTCATTGCAGCCGTGCATTTTTTGATAAGAGAATATCTCAGGAAGTCAGTGGAGATGCTCTTGGTGAGGTATGGTACTAAGATTGATATTAAATAACATTTTTGTATTTTGATAGTGTTAAACTTTACTGAATCCACGACATGCATACACAATAGGAGTTTAAGGGCTATGTTTTTAAAATCATGGGAGGGTGTGACAAACAAGGGTTCCCCATGAAGCAGGGAGTCTTGACAACCGGTCGTGTCCGTTTGCTTTTGCACAGAGGTAAGAGCATCTATACTTTGGCCTGCTACTTTATACAATTATCCTTTTTATTAATTTTGATTCTAATTGTATATTAGATGGCACTATATATCAATCACTATTTTAAGACCTGCTCTTTAAGATTAGTATCAGAGTTGATGGTTCGACATTTTTTTTTTAATATCACACTTTGTCCTTGAAGTTGGTGTGCTAATAATGTGGATTTAGTATTATTTTTTTCATGAGGTTATGCACGTTATGAATCTTCTGTTATAGGGACACCTTGCTTCCGGGGCTATGGTAGGCGTAATGGAGAGCGCAGGAGGAAGTCGGTTCGTGGGTGCATCGTCAGCCCTGATCTCTCAGTTTTGAACTTGGTCATTGTTAAAAAAGGAGAAAATGATCTTCCTGGGTTGACTGACATTGAGAAGCCTAGAATGAGAGGACCAAAGAGGGCCTCCAAGATTCGGAAACTTTTCAATCTGTCCAAGGAGGATGATGTCCGCAAGTACGTCAACACTTACCGTCGCACCTTTACAACCAAATCAGGTAAGTCATAAGCATTCACTAAACTTTGTCTTAAAAAGTCTCACCAACTAGCCGCTCCAGTGTCCCTTGCGCTAGATATATGACTTGGATACATTGCATGTTTGAGGAGGATAGTATATATAGAATTGGAGGACAAATCTACCACTTTTTGTGTCAATTTCTTTAAGCTTGCTGGTTTTTTAGTCTGGTAAATCATTCTGCTTTCATAAACAGGCCTTCAAGGATGTTACTTTGATGCTCATACAGCTCAACTTTGTTATGCTTGAATATTGATCTATCATTTTGTAGGCAAGAAGCGCAGCAAGGCTCCCAAGATTCAGAGGCTGGTCACTCCCCTAACACTGCAAAGAAAGCGATCCAGGATCGCAGAGAAGAAGAAGAGAATTGCCAAGGCCAAATCTGAAGCTGCTGAGTACCAAAAACTTCTGGCTTCCAGGCTCAAGGAGCAGCGCGAACGGAGAAGCGAGAGCTTGGCCAAGAGGAGATCCAAGCTTTCTGCTGCTTCCAAGCCATCCGTTGCTGCCTAAACATTTGCTTGCTGTAGCAGAGTTTTTCCTGGTTAAGCCTGTTTTGCAATTTGAGATACTTGTTGGTTTTGCTTTCTCTTGGATGATCCTTTTAATGGTTGAATTGGAATCGGCTGCAATATTGTGCTTGTTCTTCCGATATAGTTACATTCTTAATTCGAGTTTTATTGTTCCTTCAATTTGATAAATTAAATAAAATATAAAAACAAACTGCTAACGTGTAAGGATAATCTCTTCTTCTGTATCGCTTCCCTCCGATGTCGGTTTTTCCGATGAAGTAGACACAGCCTTTGATGTGATGAAATAGGTTAATGTAGAACCCTTCTGTATCTCTTCGCTCCCTGCGACCACTGACGGATTGCGCCGGAAGGTAGCAAATGGACGCGGAGGAGGGCAACAGCGCGGGGCGGGAGGCGGCATTGCGGTGGCTGGAGATCGCGGAGACGCTCCTCCGTGATCGGGACCTGGTAGGGAGCAAGCGCATCGCGGAGCGCGCCATGGAGGCGGATCCCCTACTCGACGGCGTAGACCAGGTCCTCGCCGTCGCCGAAGTTCTCATCGCCGGGGAGCAACGCATCAACAACCAAATCGACTGGTATGCCGTCCTCCAACTCCCACTGACCTCGGCCGGGGAAGGAGTCTTTCCCGACGCCGCCGAAGTCAAGTTCAGGTACCGTCGCCTCGCGCTTCTCCTTCACTCCGACCGCAACCGGAACCCTGGCGCCCGCGACGCGTTGAGTCTCGTGCAAAGGGCCTTTTCCATCCTCTCCGACCCCGCAAAGAAGTCCCTTTTCGACTCCGAGATCCGCATTGCCGCCTCCGCCTCGAAACCCCCACCGTCCGCTTTTGCTTCCGCCGGAGGACCATTCTGGACCATGTGCCCCTGCTGCTGCCGAATACACATGTACGCCCGCGAGTGCCTCGACCTCTCCCTCCGCTGCCCCATCTGCCACCGGGCCTTCTCCGCCTCGGAGATATCCCCACCGTCGATCGTCTCCGGCACCGACATGTACTACTGCTCTTGGGGCTTCTTCCCGCTTGGGTATCCCGGAGGGCCGAGATTCTCGGACGCCGGCATCAATGCACCCAATCTCGACCGTGATTGGAAACACTTCTACCCTACTTCTCCCTTCTGGGGTTCCAACACAAACTCACAGCCACGGGAAAGTAACCCCCAATTTCAGTCTACCATGAAGAAGCACCACGACGCCGAACTCCGGTGCCCGACGACACCCTCGACGAAGACGAAGACGAAGACATTGGCACAGAAGAGGAGCAAGGGGGGTCTAAAGAGTGTCAAGACCACAGACAGGGATTGGGTAACCATCTCTGATTAAGCAGCAGAAAGGCCATCGAGCTTTCATATTTTGGGCAATATCCGCACTGTGGATGATGCCATGGCAGTTGGTTTGTAATTAAATTCTCGGAGCTTGATGCCATGATGAAGTATTTCACCAACTAGAATGTTTAGTGCCCTCTGTAATTGAGCCCTTTTGCCTTGTACATGACTTTGATCCTCCTCAATGCCACTGCATCAGAAAGTAGGCTAGGCTTGTACATAACTATGGTTTGTTCCTTCAGTTCTACGGAGCCATGTGCTTAGAATTCTTTCCTACCCCTTTACCCTACTGAACATAAATCACAGTACTGTTTCTCAGTGTGATGTGATCGCCCACTAATCCCCCATCCTAATTAATTAAAACGCGGTACTGTGGTTGAGTGGTGTCTTGTGACAAACTTCAGAACAGAATCTTCCAAGTCCCAACCACTGCCAATTCATCCAAAATTATAATTTCATGTGATCTGAACTTGGAAATATTATAACATTAAGCTTCATACCTTGCAGTGGGCAATGCCGCGGTAAATTTACAAAGAACCATGAGCCCTTCTCCTGCACTGGTATTTGCAGTCACACAGCTATTGAATGCTCTGTCTGGTTTCTTTACTGCAAGGCTGAGAGCGGTAAGGATTAAGGAATGACCGACGGCTCTTCTTATCCTTCTCTCTCTGCGGGTTATGGTCACCGCCTTTGTGCATACCGTTCCCCATGAACAAATAACCAAGTGGATTTAGCTCCCCGAGTGTAATACAATAAAAAAATACTTAAAAATAAATAAATATAAAAATATAAAAAACTCCCAAATTATACAAATAATCAAAGGTGACTTTTCTTTTTAAAATAAAATAAAATTGAAGAAGATCTTATAGATATTTTATCTTTAGATCTTTTATTTTAATATTGTTGTAGCAATTATTGAGAGTTATTTCAATGTACATAAACTATTTCATAGTTGATATAATGTATACAAATTATCACGTAGCTACTATAATATATTTAGAATTTAAAATTTATGATTTAGTTGATTAAAGTGAAAATAATTTTTTATGTTGTAGTAATTATTGAATAGTCCATATACGTTTATAGTAGCTATTATACACTTAAAATCTTAAATTTTAAATAATGTATATTATTATATTAAAATACTTTTTATCAACTTGATAACAATTATTTAAATTTCATAAAATTATTTTAAAATAGTTGTAGAAATACTAAATACTTACTACAATAATATATTGTATTAGGTGTTATTCAATATAATAGACATATAATAATCTTTACCACTTATAGTAGTTAATCGTAATTACTATAAAGAATATTATAGTAACTATCCAGTAATTTATTATAGCTACCAATAATTGTTACACTGACATTGAAATAAGGTTGTCGATGGTGTATCATCTTGATTTTTTTTTTTTAAGAAACGTCAAATATTTCTTTTAATATGCGACGCTTTTATTTATTGAACATTTGTTAGTAAAAAAGGTGATTAAACACTTTGAAAAAATAGAGTTTGAATACTTATAAAAATAAATATTTTAAAAATTTATAATGTATACAAATTAGATAGTAGGTAATCTACCTTCAAAATTAATATGGCGATTTTCACACACTTAAATTTTATATATCGTTGGATTTCTTACGGAAGACTCCGATCGCTGTGAATTCTGATCAACGATCAGAATTAATTTTCATCCGATCTAACGGCATATGTTTCACTAGCGGTTACGGGACATCAATTTCCTTTCCCATTATGTCCTTCAGAGAAACAAGTACTGTTATCTGTATTCTGTAACTCTCCTCGCACCTTTACTCCTGACCTGCTGGAGAGAGAGAGAGACGATGGTAATGGCGATCTAGGGTTGCGAAATCGATGTGCTGTCTCTCTTCCCCAGGATCTGCGACGTTAGGTTGAGGCAAAAGATGGGCGTCTGCTACGGGAAGCCTGCGTTGCCGGCGGTGGACGCGCCTACCTCCTCTCCGCTTGCAGAAGAGAAAGAAGAGGTCGCCACGAAGGAGAATGGCGCCGCATCGGAAGCTGGAGAGAAGGTTGCGGAGGAGAGAGCAGCTAAGCCCTGGGCTTCGCCTTTCTTTCCCTTCTATAGTCCCAGCCCGGCGCACAGTTTCTTTTCTAAGAAATCTCCCTCTGTCGCCTCTGAAGGTGGTGGGTCAGCGACGGCTACACCGAGGAGGCTTTTCAAGCGGCCTTTCCCGCCTCCATCGCCGGCGAAGCATATTCGGGCTCTGCTTGCTCGGCGACACGGGTCGGTGAAACCAAACGAGGCGGCCATCCCGGAGGACGAGGGGGAGGAGGGGCGCGCTGTTGCCGGGCTTGATAAGAGCTTCGGGTTTTCGAAGGGACTTGCCAGCAAATACGAGATCGGGGAGGAGGTTGGGCGTGGGCATTTCGGGTACACTTGCACTGCCAAATCTAAGAAGGGCGATAACAAAGAGCAGCAGGTGGCGGTCAAGGTCATCCCGAAGGCTAAGGTCTGGCAAAATCTCTCATTTCTGCAAGATCTGCACTACTTTGCTTTTTTAACTCTTTCTGGGTAGTTATTTAGTTTAACGAGTCCTACCATCCTACCATCGTTCTTTCCCTACTGCGGAAATGTATTATGTCGCAGGAGAAACACTATTGTTTTCTTATTTCATAATGCTGGATCAGTAGTTTCGTAGTTCTTTGTTTCACAAATTGCTAGATTCTATTTTTTTCGGTCTAGAAATATTAGTGGGGGTTTCAATCACATTAACATTGAATATAGTTGATTTTAAATTTTCTAAATTTTGAAGAATAGACTCCTGGGAGCTAAAGAGTTCAAACTTTCTTATTTAGGCTTTTACTAGGGTTGATAAAATTAACCTGACGTTAAATACTTGCAATGGGATGGTATGGAGCTTGGTTGCATGAGGTTGGGATTGTTCTTATTATTGGACTAAGAAAATGATTGGATTTCCTCATTCTCTTCTTGATCAAGATCCAAGAAGGTTATTAGCATAATGCTACACTAGAGGTTTGCTACAGAAAGTAGTTGGTATAGGTGATTGAAGCCAAATGTACTGTGCTTTTTGCATTCATAGATTAGATGACTGTGTTTCATGTCAACACTTAAATGTTGATTCTAAATCATCATGGTGACTGGATCACCATTAACCTAGTATTTGAACTACTCTACAACTTGATGGTGATAAGCTTGTGCCTTCTTTTTAAATTATTGACACAAATACTGTCAATCATCACAATCATTCCTAAAATAACATATGCAAATACAGTCAACTTGATGGTCACTCTATCTCTGTTTACCCTAAACCACTAACACTATTCTATCATATGCAAATCATCACCTTAAAAGTGATCAAATCACCCCATTTTCATGGTAATTTGATATCATATGAGCATCAACTTTAGATGTGGTATCTGAAACTCATTACCAAATCAGCGTGATTTTGCTTGAATTAATATTATATCAAATATCACCTTGGGAAAATAAACCTATTTTTATAAGTTCATTGCCCATTAACTGGTCCTTCAACACCCTTTATGTGTATCACACACTATTAAGGTAGGGTTTTTAATTGGACAATGTAAGGGCAAATTGGCAACTACCAAGAAATTCATTGTATCTTTTCTCTGGTCCTTCAACTCCCTTGACGTGTATTCCACACTAGCAAGGTTGGGTTCTTAATAGGACATTGCATTGGCGAATTGGCAACTTCCGTTATACATTTACTGATGCCACACACTAGGGGACCTTATCACATTGTTAAATGCACCTTTCTAATATACTGGACAATTGGCCTTTTTTAGTCTGCTTGCTTTCTTAAGCAATGCCCAAATTTACCTTGTTATAATTAAATAGTGAATACTGCAATGTGAAGTCCAGGATAATTTCTAGTGACAAGATGCATCACCAGTGCCATTTATCCTAGTTTGGATACTGTAAAAAAAAGGTCTTGATATTTGATGAAAGGAAGATGTACCATTACTGCATCTGCCTTCATTCTGAAACACAGGACTATTATATCTGTTCTTTTTTACTGCAACCTTCTCTTTCATGCATTCTTGCTTATAAATCTGATTCTGGCAGATTGTTTGCCTGTTTCCACACAAATAGTTTTATTTGTCACAATTGATCCTTTCACGGAGAATCATTCTCTTACCCTTACTAACTTGACAGATGACTACTGCCATAGCTATTGAAGATGTCCGAAGAGAGGTGAAGATTTTGAGAGCCTTGGCAGGACATAACAATCTTGTTCATTTTTATGATGCCTATGAAGACAATGAGAATGTTTACATAATAATGGAGTAAGCTTCTGCTATGTTGATCTTTCAACTTAGGGTTGTTATTATTATGTTGTTGTTTATTCTACTGGTATGTAGTTATTCCAAGATTTTTGTTATTAAATGTGCTATAGAACATAATTGAACTGGTGATTTCGTGGCTTAATCTTGAAATTTCTAATATTCATGCTCATTCAATATATTAATTCTCGAATATATGATCTCTCTCTCTCTCTGGATGTTCATGTCAGAAGTTCCTGAAATGCTTTTCTTTCTTTATTTTGTAGCAGAAAAGAAATGAACTCATTAGCGCATCCCTTCATTAACCTAAATCTACTACAAGTTCATACTGAATTCATCTTGGCCTCTTTAAATTGTCTTGTCTTATGAAGTCCTTAAAGAATGAATTGGCTTATCGCAAGCCTTATAAATTGTCGATCATCCTGTAATTATTTTCTTTTTTTGTTTGAAATTTATTTTCAGTTAATATTTTGTTTCCAGGAATGTCAACAAGAATTTTTAATGGACGAAGATAATTGCACATGGAATATCTAGTAGCAAGCATAAATTCTAATCCATTCCATCTACAAGTTTTGATTAATGCCACATACTTGTTTATACCAAAGTCATATTTCTGTTATTGGCTTAAAATGTAGGCTTACTTTTCCCCCATTATTTCCAACCCTAACCAATTCAATTTGCTTGACACATTAAATGTATAAGTGATTTGATGCTTCATTTAAAGAATATAAAGAATTTTCTGATCATGCATTAAAAGATATTTACAGAAGAAATAGTCTCAAAGATGATCTTTGTAGAATCCCTGAAGTATCTCGGAAGCACCTTAGTTTTTCAAACCTTTGATAAATTGAATGCGCCACATTTTAGCAACATCCATGCTTCGTTAAGTGACTTTTAGTTCCTATTCTTCATGAACTAGGTTAATATCAAGTTTTCAACTCTGTCAAATAAGATTAGCGATAACTTTTGATTCAGAAAAAATACAAATTTTTTTCTTTACTATAAAGAATAAATGGTTCTGGTAAATGATCTAAATTTCAACTTATGAAAATTTGTTTTTTTAATTTACTATTTCTAGCAAACCTTGTCTATATATTACAGTCCTAGGATTTGAAGTTTCTGTATTACCTATAAAAGAGGCCCACTCTTGTTATTTCATTCAGTCAAAGCATCAACACAGCTTTGTTTTAACAATTTTCTCTTCTTGTTCTTATGAGATCATTTTTCTGAGACATGTAAACCTGTGAGAATGCCAATTGAGGTACTTGGCCGGTTTATGTTTCATGAATCTTTAAGTTGCAACTAGTTTATTGGTTAATATTGTACTTCATCTGTGGCTGCTATTGTGATTTCATGCTCCTTTGCTGGCTTCAGTGTTATGTCTGTCATCATAAAGAGATTTTTAAGGACTTGATGTGCAAACAATGATTCTTTCTTATTTTGCACACAAATCTATCACTTTAAGTATCTCCTCTGTAACACATGGCCCTAAATGTATGATTGAAATGGAGGATTGCAGGAGTAAAAATATATACAATATAGCTTTCTTTTGCTCTTATGCTTCAATATCTTGCTTTGTAGTTACTGTTGTCTGCTTGTCTGCCAAGTTTAAATGACATCTTCAGATGTAAATGTGGTCATTAAGCATTTTGCTGATCAAGGATCTTCTGCTAAATGTTTAACTGTTTTAATCTTCCAGGTTATGTGAAGGAGGAGAACTTCTAGATAGGATCCTTTCAAGGTACTTATGACATTGCATATGTTCTTGTTTCTTGCTTCAAGGTCCTGTCTTTGTTTGTTTATATATGCTTGGTTCCTTGAGCAGGGGTGGGAAATATTCTGAAGATGATGCAAAAGCGGTCATGGTGCAGATACTGAGTGTAGTTGCATTTTGTCATCTTCAAGGCGTGGTACACCGTGATCTTAAGCCAGAGGTAGTTTACATTTTATCAGAGAAATAATCTACTATGGGTGTGATTTTTGGCTATTGTTTTATTATTGTTGCTTGTAGATGTAGAACACTATAACTTAATCATCTTTTTTATGTTATAGAGTAGATATTTACTGGTTACTAATTACTTAGGCATAGTATTTTCTTGTAATCATGTTCTAATTTTCCTCAACTTTTTTCTTTTCCTGTATAATATGAAGCTTCTGTATGCCATAGTCAATGAATTTCTTTGGTGCTTCTGAGAGTTGTAGAGTTTTAACCTATCTTAGAAACTCTACTTCTCAGTTTTGTTGATTTTCACACCATGTATGATGTTCTCTGCTGCCAGATGATGAGTTTCTGTATTCTCTCTTGTCAACAAGTTAATTTACATTTAGGGTCTGTTTCTTACATGATTAAATAGTTCATCAACCATTAAAAGATTTACTTATCTGGTAAGTTACATGTCAATTAGTTGAATTCTGTATAATTTATTAATTTTTCTTGTAAGGTTGTATCTTTTGTTAATCCAAATTGAATTTTATTCTTTCATATCAGCATCATTTTTTTTATGATGTCCATCTATTTAGTTGGTCGTAACGTTCTATCTATACGTAATCATCCAGAACTTCCCTGATAGGCTGATTTGCGGGTAGGAATAGCCTTTCCCTCCTAAATTTTGGCCAAGTTCTATTAACTTGTTCTCTGTTTTTTCGAGTGTGTGCTGACATCATTGTCGTTGGTGAGGGTTACTATATGAACAAATTACAGTTGTTTCTTTTCCTTCCATTCTGTCTAGATCTCTTGTTACTACTGTTTCATCCCTCTAAACTGTCCTGAATTATTCGTTTGCCTTTTAAAGTGACCCCAGCTAGTTGGGACATTTATGATTGATTGCAGATCTTTTAATAGATTGTTTTCTTATTCTTTCATCAGAATTTCCTTTTTACTTCAAAGGATGAAAATTCCCAGCTGAAGGCCATAGATTTTGGCTTATCAGATTTTGTAAAGCCAGGTTAGTTAGTTTTGTTAGTGAAACTTCCAATTGTTATGTACCTATCAGTTTTACATTTTTTTTCTCTATTGTCCATCTAAATTCTACATCTGAACTGTTTCTGAACCTTCTTGTTTTGTATTTTACAGAAGAGAGGCTGAATGACATTGTAGGTAGTGCATATTATGTTGCTCCTGAAGTGCTGCATAGATCATACAGTACAGAAGCTGATGTGTGGAGTATTGGTGTAATTGCATATATACTCCTCTGTGGCAGTCGCCCATTTTGGGCTAGAACAGAATCTGGTATCTTTAGGGCAGTCCTAAAAGCTGATCCAAGTTTCACTGAGCCACCTTGGCCCTCTCTGTCTCCTGAAGCCAAAGATTTTGTTAAGCGTTTGTTGAGTAAGGATCCACGAAGAAGAATGACTGCCGCACAAGCTTTATGTGGGTGTCTTTCTAGTCATCTGGTTTTGCCAATCCAATCACAGAGCTTGATATTTTTTTTAAGTAGGGGTAGTGAGTAATATAATATTATTAATATTTACAAAGTATTACAAGCCTTGGTTTTATAAAAGCATGATCAATTAGGACTTGTCTGAATTTCTTTTGATTGATTGAAATGATCAGGTCAATCCGGTTCAAATGACTGACTTGGCTGGGTTAATCTAATAAGATTGTTTTAGTTGATTGGATCAACCTCGTTCTGTTGATTGCATCATTCTAATAATTGTTCTGTTGAACAGATGCTAGGATAATTTATCCCAGTTTACAAAGAAATTTCTAAATAAATTACTAAATCAGAAAATGTATTTTAAGTTCTAATTGATAATTGAATTTAGAAGTCTGCAATATAATTTACATGGTATAATTTATTCATCTGCAGCAGCTAAGGCATATATGTCTATTCAAGAATCAACATTTGCATTATATAACTGCTGGCTGAAATAACTGATAGTGTTTCTCAAAACAGAGAGTCAGAAACAAAAAAAGGGGTTAAGATGAAAAGAATGAACAATCTGTAGTGAAATTTGAAGAATAGTCCATTCTTATGTGGTGTCAACCACTTTTTGTAAAATTTCTTGAAGCCAGAAATGTTAACTTCTCTAAACTTGATTTGAAATATTAATTATTCTATATTTTGAAGTGGAGTATTTTGAGTTTTTATGGTGTCAATTGACCCTACAATTGTAAATGTGATTATGTTGTCCTTATTTAGCTATGCTGTATCTCCAAATAATTTAGTTCTTCCTTTTTGCAGGCCATCCATGGATTAGAAATTACAATGATGTCAAAGTTCCACTAGATATTCTTATATTCCAGCTGATGAAAGCTTATCTCCGTTCCTCTTCTCTGCGTAAGGCTGCTTTAAAGGTAGGTTTCAAATGTTACTGTCCTGGCAAATATCTTGGTTTCGTTTGTCTATTTTGCTTGAATGGCTCAATTTGAAGTGACTTCGTTTCGCTTGCTTGATGCTTTTCATATTGATTTTATCTGATGGCCTCCTTGTAGTCAGCTGTAATTAGAGAAGCTTTATTGGTACCTTTTAGTTTGATTGATAGAAGCAAGCTGTAAATAATGATGTACCCTTTTGAATGTTTCAGGCTCTGTCAAAGACACTAACCGTGGATGAACTATTTTATCTAAGGGGACAATTTTCCCTATTGGAGCCTAACAAAAATGGGTGCATAACTCTTGAAAATATCAAGATGGTTAGTTATGAAATATACTTTGATGAAAAAAAAGAAATGTTCCCGTACTGCTTACAGATTCTCTAGAGAAGTAAACAAGGAAATGAGAAGATTAGAGGTTGGAGCTTCTAGTAGTTTTTTAAAGCTTATTTCTATTTTCATCAGGTATTAACCAAAAATGCAACTGATGCAATGAAGGAATCACGTGTTCAAGATTTTGTCCTTGCAGTATGTTCATATCGTTTTGTTGTTCTCAGGTTTTGAATTTTCATTTTGAATATTTCATTAATTTATATTGGTATACCAGCTCAGTGCTCTACAATACAGAAGAATGGATTTTGATGAGTTCTCTGCAGCTTCATTAAGTGTACATCAGCTTGAAGGTCTAGATAGATGGGAGCAGCATGCTCGTTGTGCTTATGAACTTTTCGAGAAAGATGGCAATCGTGCTATTATGATCGAGGAACTTGCTTCGGTATGTAGTGTTGTGCTCTTTGTATGTGCTAGTGTAGAGTTACAAGTGATGGATTCTTAGTACAGTATGACTGAATTAATGTTGAAAACTATCAAGCTCAAAGTTGCTTAAGTATTGTGCTGGTAGAATTTGTTCCACATTCCTCTTTTTGTCCTGCCAGTTCACCTATGCTGCACGATCAAGCATTCCGCAGGCTGATAACATGTCTGTTGGTCAGTGAGTTATTTGATCAGCAAGCCTAATGAACAATCCACTGTGTGCTGGCTGCTCAGCGCAAAGATTTGTTCGGCTAGGGTCCAAACCACCTATCTACTTAGTTTTAGAGTATTTTCAGTGATTTGAGACTGGATTTCAGCTGAAATTATGGCACTACTAGATTCTCTCAGATGGAATTACGACATTGCGGATTTTCTCAACGGTAAAGTGTTCTAGAGCACAGGAGATGCCTTAATACATTTAAAGGTTGTGTGATGCCATATTGCTTGTAAAGAGGAGGATTTTCCCTTAGTGGACAGTATTTGGTGCCCGTGTAGTTGCTGCGATGTTTTTTTTAACCTTTTTCACAGTTAGTGCTGCGATAGGTGGAAAGGTAGATGGGAAAGATATTTTGCAAGCTGTGAAAATTGATCCATCTGATCCTAATATACTTTTCTATCATTATATGTACTTGGATTATCACTGTTGTACGTGTGAAGCTGATTTGCAGTTGTTGGATATCATAGGCACTTCTGACAATATCATGCTTTTTGCTAGCCAGGAGGAATCGTACCTTAATAATTAGTTAGATATAGTTGTTGGCTCCACGCTCTTGGAGGGGTTTTGTATTTGTCCTGGGATGTTTATTTGCACTTGGATCCATGTAATTATGCACTTAATCCTTTTTAGAGGTAAAATGTTGCATGGTTGAAAATATGAGATTAATGGGCCATGCATTAACAATTTATATCGGTGTTTATGTCATAAATATTGCAGTGTAGTAATTATTTATGTTTTTAAAGGTTTTACTACCTCTTATGTTAATCTTTGCAGGATGCATGCTAATTGAAGCATCTCTCGTTTTATTTACAGGAACTTGGTCTCAGCCCCTCTGTACCTGTTCATGCTGTTCTACATGATTGGGTAAGGCACACAGATGGGAAACTAAGCTTCCTAGGATTTGTTAAGCTCTTGCATGGTGTCTCTAGTCGATCAGCCCAATCCCTTGCGAAGGCTCGATAGATGTATGTACTCCTCTTCCTTTTCCTTTTGATTAATTGGCCTACCATTAGCTGGGATTGTATGTATGGCTAGCTATTGTTCCAGAGCAAGCTTCTTTGGACTTAAAGATGGAGCATCCAAATTATGATCATTGAAGTGTTTTGTGGTTCAATGTTCAGATCACAAACGAATGCACATCTTAAAGTCTTGCTTGTCGATGTCGTCCAATTCCATAGTTGTGAAGTGATCAGAAAGGCTTGCTTGTTGATGTCGTCCGATTCCATAGCTGTGAAGTGATCGAACCAGTCCATTTCTAATGTCTGTTTGTTTTGTTTTCCGCAGTTGGGAGGTAATTTTGCCTCCTTGCTGATGTAATTTGTAATGGATTGCAGTTAGATGGTTAATACCTAAAGATTTAGGTTGCAATTGTATGAATCTCAATTAACATTGAGCTATCCCATGTGTAGAAAGAAGTAGAAAAAAAATGTAAAAAAAAAAAGTCGTACTGCCGCCTCTATTGCTAATTGTATCCTGTTAATCTCAAATTGAAGGAAAGGTGTTTGATGGTGTGACATTCCATAGACAATGTTTATTTTTACATAATTCTCCGTTTATTTCTTGAACATACATTGCAATAAGTGATTGCCACTTGATCTTGGACCATTCTGTCTCCTATCAACATCATCATGGAGATTTTTATAGGCCAAGTAATTGATGGCTTATGGCCCTCAACCAATCAATAAGCAAAACAAGGAATCACTAGAAATAAATAACTAATAACAAAAGAAGATCATGATGATAATATGGGAAGAAAATATTGAACTCTATGGATTCATATTAATCATGATTGAAACCTTGACAGTGAGTGCAAAAAGACAGTAGGCAGCCCATGTCTACCTTTCCAATTATCAAGTATATGAACAAGACTTCATAAGCTGCTAAATGAAAATGGTTAGATCAAGCAATAAAGACAACATCTCGTGCAATATTTTCTCGATGCCCTTAATTTAGTTTATGTACTCATTTGCATAAAGGAAAGAGATCCGAGAATGAAGCACTGCGACCGAGAATTTTATTTTAAAATATGAATGATGATTGCCATTGTAACCAGGGTGGGCGAAGGCCCTGCGTCTTTCCTACGTTTGCAGCTTCCCATGTGCATCTACTGCCTCGAACCACATAACTGCTGAAACCCAAAGGGGCAAATCCAAAGGGCTCTTCGAATTATATAAATTATTAAAAAAATATATTCTTTTTTATTAAAAAAAATTAAAAGGACACCTCACAAGATGCTTAACTCTAAAATACTCCATATTCAATATTATTGTAGCCGAAACTACTGTATTATGATTCATACAGCAATTCTCCATTACATGAATACTTACTATAATGCCCTTCATTTTAAATTATTATAGCAACTCCGACTAATTACTATGTACAACCTCATAAATTAACACACTTAATATTTACATAACTATTTAATCTAATAGGTTTTAGGTTAATTTTCAGTAGATATGAAAATACCTCACTAAGTATCTGAACTTCCCCATATAAAGGGTCATTAAGGTAAATACCCCCATAATTTATTCCCTTCTAGAGTGTGTGGAGTTATCTTGGAGGGACCGTTAAGGTGACAGTTCACTTTTTGATGTAATACAATGTAAAATGTACTCCTTAGCTGCTAAAACATATAGAAGATACTAAGTAGTTGTTGCCCCCCAATATATAGCACAAACGGTAGACACATGAGATTTGGCGTAATAGTCAGAGGTCGATTCCTAGGAATTGACGACCTACTTTCACCCACCATGCGTCTCTCGCTTGTATATCTGTATTTACCTTCCTCAATATCCTTAGGGCTGATTCTAAGAGGACCGTTAAAGTAGCAAATCTACCTTTATTAAGTAGTTGCTATAATGGTTTTAAATTTATTTTGATTAAGTTAAAATGATTTTATAAAGTTTGAATAATTTTGACTAAATTGTTAAAGAGTATTTTAATAGAATAGTATTTTAGTTGTTTAGGATTTAAATTTTAAAATTTTAAGATTTAGGATTTAACTATAATATATAGAAGCTACTTGGAAATTATTACAATGTCTAGAAGTTATTTGGTAGCTACAATAATGTAAAAAAAAAAAACTATTTCAATGTTCAGTATGATTTAGAGTTTAAGATTTTTAAATTTAGGATTTAGTTATAATATATATAAAAACTACTCGATAGCTATCTACCATGAATAAAAACTAATTGTTAGTTACTACAATATAAAAAATTAACTATTTCATTAAAATCTTAAACCTTAAAATTTAAAGTATGAATACTATTATATAAAAAAATACTCTTTATCAACTTAATCAAAATTATTTAAATTTCATTAAAATTATTTTAAATTGCTTACAATAATTTGAAAATAGTTGTAGAAACTAAGTACGTAGTTACTACAACATATAGACTACTAAATAATTGCTACAATACCATAGTAATATTATATTAAGAATATTTTTAAAATATTATATATTGTAGTATAGTAATAAAGGTGATTACGCTCATCCAGCCGCCCTTCACATTTCATCCTCATAGTATGTGAAGGGAAATAAATCATAAAATCAATTTATAATCGATCCTACCAAATGATTAGGATTGAAATAAAAATATTATCATTATAGTATCTGATTTTTGGTTGTTACAATAATATTCAAGATAAGGGTATCCTTAAAATAAAATATTTAATGTCATTCTTTTGATTTTTTTTATAAAACATCTTTTTATGATTTATTTAATTTGAGACTTTTTATATTATTATTATTATTATTATTATTATTATTATTATTATTATTATTATTATTACATACAAATCAAATAGCAGATCCAAAACCTTTTAAAAGTTTTGGTTCATTCTATGTCCCCCTTGCATGTATTGATGGACCACTGAGAAGACACATATGATGGGATCATGGCAAACGACAAGGCACTGAGTCACTGTAATTGGAGATGCTATACGAGCACACACTGTCTAGTCATATCTGATCATCCGGACCCCCTTCCAAACAGTGAAAGGCTATATCGCAGAAACGGCCGAGAGAATGCAGACAACTGGGCGATCGAGTGAGTGACTCAGCATGGCATTGGTGGCACAGGATCCACCCCTTCTTTAGGTTATCTGCCGTACCCTCTCTGGTTTATTTATGTAAAGGAGACAAAGGAGCTAGGTTTAGCTCGCCATGCGGGATGCCACTCTCCAAACCCCAAAGGAGCAGTAAGGATGTTTAATTATTTGTATCGCAAGTACTTTTTTTATTTATTTTAATAATCAATAGAAAATTTTTATGGGATAAGATAGATCGTTTTAAATTCAGCATTATCTGATTAATCATGAGAATTGGAGACATATTTAATCTCTATGAATTGATGTAAATTGTAATAAAAGATGGCTAAGTTCATTTTAGATGTCCTTCATAATGAGTATTCAGATTCAGATTATATGAAGGGAGATAAATTATAAGATAAGTAGTCAGACATAGATGGTTTATATAAATGTGTTGTCATAAAAAGTTCAGGATCGATTTTTAGCAGATGTGGAATGCTTCATTAGTTATTTCACCTCTCATTATATAT
>JBBMJZ010276698.1:0-18334 GCA_037833815.1 Zingiber zerumbet
CAGGGAAGGGGTCCCCGGCGTTAGCCCTCCGATGCTCAAGTCAATCACTGGAAAGAGGAAAAAGATGGAGCAACAGTAAACACAGGTGTGAATGGTAAATAACGCGTACCTTCACCAGTATATGGACCCCTTTATACAGTGCCCTGGTGGACGACGTGCGGCCTCTCGAGGCATGAGCACGTTCTCCAGTTGGTCATGGTCACGTTCTCCAATTTATCTTATGAAAGGACTTGTCAGGAAAGTGTCTGACACTCTACCTTAATAGACATGCATATCCCTGAGAAGACAGTAGAAACTTCCGTCGTACTATCCGCCTATTGATCATGCCTCGTGTCAGCGACACTATCTCCCAAAATGATATCTCCCAAAAGGATATCTCGAAATACGTCAATGATCCTACTGTTCGGCCGAGTGGGAAAGCCGCTCGGCTAGGGACACCTTTGCTCGGTCGGATTCGGCTGCTCTTCCTTATGGTGACTCGACTCGATAGCCTATTTCCGCCCAACCGGACTAACGCTCCAGTCGTCCCGACGGTCTTCTGCTCCATGACGAGCGCCTGATGATCTTGGATGTAGGGCAATCTGCTTGACCAACCCTTTGCCTATTGGAAGCTTTACGCCCGATCAGTCACTATAGTAGAGCTTCACTCGACCCCCCTTTGGTGAGTCCATTGGTCATCTGACATTGATCTCCTTGACTTTACCTTCACATTTACTGCTATCTCTGTCCTTTGATCCATACTTAGTGGGTCCCCTCGCCCAATTAATGTCCATTTAATGTTAAAATATATTCAATTAAATTAATTGAGTTTGGTGCCACTAAACCATCAAAGTTTCTTTTTAAAATATTTTAATTTTTTGTTTTTGGGTACACAAATTATTTTAATGAATATTTTAATCACATATTGATTTAAAAATCAATTTCAATAACTTGCATAAGGTTTCTTTTATGATTTTTAAATTTAAAATATTTATGTTAAAATATAAAATAATCTGAATATCTGATATTATGCATTTATTAGAAAGGGAAATTTATTTTATCTACACTAATGAACGGACGTGCTTAAAATTATAACATTTTTAAAAGATATAATTAACTTTTAGATTTTTCTTAAAAATATATTTATTTTTCATTTTATGCTTCCGATCCACTACTATGTCATTAAAAAAAATGTTGTTTTTTAAAATTCACTATCACAGTTAGTCATGCTGTTCTTGAACGGAAAGGGTAATATAAAAATAAATATATATTTTAAAAATTTTGAAAATTAATTGCGTTGTTTGAAAATTAATAATTTTAGTTTATTTATTATTTTCATAAATTGTGTAGTGTTTTAACTTGGGCCGTATTTAGTAATTAGGATATTTATTGAGTTAATTAGGTACATAAATTAATTGAATTAATTAAAAAATAATTTAATATTTATTAACTGAATCGAATTAAAATTTTAGTAAAATCAAATTAATCAAATTAATTATTTTAATTAACATCGAATTAATTGAATTTATTTTAAAAATAATTAAAAATTATATAAAATTAATACTGAATTACTACTGAATTAATCGAAATCGAGTTTTTGATATGCGATTAAGCAGAAATTCTGGTATCCGGTAGCGCCGCTGCGAGGAGGCAATCTCACCGATGGACAGCGGATTTTTCCTTTGCTAAATTTACTCTTACTACTAATACTACCCGAAGGTTTACCTCAGATCATTGTCTGTGGTGGGGCCATAAAAAGTGGCGTCGACGTATTTCCAATTGTAACATAGGTATGATTTGAGTAACTCTAAACGGGTGAGTATAGTCATACTCGTTCACTGTCATCCCCTGTGTCCCTTTGAAGTTTGTTCCCTTATAATATCCGCTACTATTCGTCTTTTCCGGGAATCGGCGATCGCGGAGCTGCGCCTAAATCGCTCGAGAAGAAGGTAAAACTTTTCGTTCTCTTTCCAAGGTCGTTCGTGATCGCTTGATCGCCGAATCAATCGCCGGAAGCGCAGCTTCGGAGGGAGGGAGGGAGGGAGGGGCGGGGCGTCATCGGAGGATCGGCCCTCGGGAAGGAGAAGTGCGGCCCGTTGGGTTCGCGCTCTGAGGTATCGTCCTCGCTCTCTCTCCTTTGTCATGGTTTTAATATGGGTTATCCTGCCGAGTATTCCGGCTTTCCTCTGCGCTAATTTCGGTGATGCTTTTCCTATGTGCGGTTCGATGATTCCGATTGCTACTGTTCTTAGTAAAGTCGCACAGCCTGTCCGGGGCTGTCTTTGTTTCTCTTTTTCCTTCTTTTTCTCCGTGTTTCCGTCTCTTTCTACGGAGATTGGAGATGGTTTGTGCTCGCCACGCTGCTTTGTTTGCTGGGCGGATGATTGCCGTGAAGTTGTCTATGGATGTCGTCGTCGAGTTTTCACCGTAATTATTTCGATGTGCTCACTTATATGCCCTCCTATTGATTGTTTGACGGATGAACCTTCGATCTATTCAGGCGTTTTTTGGGGAATACGATTAGTGGACTGCTTTTGACTATGGTACTAGGGGAAAGGTTGTGTGGTTGACACGATTGATTCTGACGTTCCTTCTCCAAATTGAATCAGAGTTTTGCTTTAAAAAATATTTCTTTTGATTTTTGCATCTAATCTTCTTTGATTTAAAATTTGGAAAGATGAGAGTCTTAAATGCGGTTATAGGCAAATTTCATCTGCACTGGACTGAGGATAAAGATAAAACATTCTTCTTCAAATTCCTTGTTGTTTCCTTTTTATGTTACATCAAAAGTAGGGAAGGTACTCCATTTGGAAGATAATTCTCTCCAGTGTAATTTGGTTGTGCAGATTCACATCCTTCTCCTGCAGGCCTGTGTTTTCTGGAAGTACAACGGATCTTAGGTTCTGCCCGATTTATTATTTATCCGTCCATTTGATGTGGGACAATGTGATGGATAAGAGGTCTTCTGAGGACATGATTTCGTCTTTTCAAGGATTTCTTTTTCAAAAAATCTTCACATTACATGTTATGATTCGTCTTAATTGAATGTTTCTTTTTTTTACTCATTAAAAGCCATCTCAAGTTTTTCACTGTTTGAATTCGTAGTTACATATTGTTAGTGCAATTCATACACTATCAGCCACGTCAAGGATTATTTGCTAACCAACTAATTCCAATCTGCATTCTATCATATTTCACTCTTCAAGAGATTTTGTTCTGGTTATTTCTTCTAACTTGCATGATATGTTAATGTAATATATTATTTCCCTGCTTATTCCTTGTATGTTGAGCCTTAGATTCATCTAATTGCTCTCCTTAGAATTCATCTGATTGTCTTGATTTATTATTCTCAATTTGAAAGGATTGTCTGTCCACAGAAATACATTTCTTAATTTTTTTAGCTGTTGAAATAGTTATGTACAATCATCTCAAACATTCTAGTTTTTTTTTCCATTGTTTCAGAAGGAATATGTGTTAAAGTATTATGTGTTCATTGAACATTTAGGTTTGATAATCTATTGTGCATGCATTCATTGGATTTTTTCAAAAACAATGTATTTTTTTCGACTTGTGGTTCTTGAAGACACTTCTCATTAGTGCCTTTCACAGATATGTTCCAATGAGCTTGTCTATCTTTATTGGATGAATCTTTTATGTACTTCCAGTGTTTTATTTAATAGGAAAGATATATTAGGCCAATGAATTAAAATGGAAATCCATCATTATGTTTTGCTGGATATTGTGCTTAAAAAAGCAATAAAGGATTATAAGGTGGTACATTTCCTTTTTCTTCAAAAAAAAGATATGCTCCTTAGATGCTCCTTTTCTTGCTTCATTTGCGAGTGAATTTCAAAACTGTCATATGGTCCATGTATTTTGTCACTGTGCATTGATTTATTAATTTTTACATATATAGGCATAGCTGGCAATGCCTAATGGACATGGGAGGAGAAATAGTGTTATTGAAAAGTTTGCATATGGGAGAAATACTACATTATCAAGGAGATTAGTAGATCGGATCAATAGCCACGCATGTCCAAAAGTAAATGACTTTTTTCATGGAATACGGAAGCTGATTATCTGAAAGCATGTGCTCATGTAGTAAATTTCTACTAATGTATAAATACTTTTCTCCAGGATCTTCATCCTCCTGGACTTGCCCCATCGGGTTCTGAACTAAGGTAGTCTTTTTTTTTCTAAGCTATTTATTTTTGACCACCTTAGCAATTTTCAAGATGTAGTCATTACAATTTTGCAGTTAGTTTTTTGTTTTTATTTGTTTTCTCTCAGAAGTTCTTTGCCATTTTATTCCCCCAAATTTCAGATGTCCTTTGCAATATTAATAATATTATTTATTTTATCCTCTGGGTTGATATTTTAGGGTGTCGGATGTCGGCTGATGTCTAGTAATAGTGGCGAAAGAGAATTCTGATACTTTGCATTTAATTCATGCTGATATATAAACTGGCAGCATGGTTGGATATACTGGAGCATGTAACTAACTATCATTCTTAAGTGGAACTGACATTCATTTTTTTGCTAGAATTGGCTTTCAGATACATACATAATTGAATTTTTTTTCTTCTTTCAGGTGTCTCTTTTCTCTCCTCTCCTCTTCTCTGAACTCCTCTTCCCTTTTCCCTCTCTTTGCTACTTCCTACTTTCCATTTTCCCATTTTTCCTCTTCTTCTACATTCCTCGTCTGACTCATGATGTATCAGTTCGACATTAACTGTGGAAACAATGGCTTCATAGACAATGGTAGCAAAAAAAAGGTGAAATCTGCCACCCAGGGGCCCCACATGGTCGGCCACAATGGCTCAATTCTTCTTCAGTAATCAAGTGGAAAACAGAGATAAATTTTTTGACTGATTGTGCTTCCAGCTGCACATTGTGGCTAACTGAGTCCTTGAGTTTGAGAGGGCCTTTCCAGAATATACCTAAATTGGTGTTTGGCAGTTGTATAGCAATATTATCTTCTAGGAAGGAATTACTTGATTTTTGTGACTATCTTTTTTGTTTTCATTTTTGTACCATTGCTTACTTTTGGTTCATTGCAGTTAAAATGGTATGTGCTACTCTCTTGAGCAAAATAAGGTGCATACACGGTCTAGCTAACTTGATGGAGAACTTGTGTTGCGTTTTCTCAAATATCTTGACTGATTGTGCCTGCACTAGTCTATGTCCGACTGTTTTGTTTTTATTTTTTATTTATATTTATCAGGTTTATTTATTTATTTGCATTTTCTCCTATTCCATAATGCAATCTATCTTTTGTTATTTGTCAGGGTTCCTTTATACACAGTCCTCTTTGTCAGTACTGATGCGTTCAGGAAGGCATCAAATTTTCCTTCCTTTTTGACAGACAGTACTGTTCACAGAAAACTTGATTTAGTTTCCCCCTCTAATATGGATGGCCACAAGCCATCATCTCCAAGACTGTTAATAGTTGATCTTCAGGCTGCAAATACAGAATTTTCAAGGTCTATTTCCTCTTGCATTTCCAGTGAAGCAAGTAGTTCAGGCCTAAGCACGAAGAACTTGTCCAGTTCTCTTACCAGTTCAAGTACTCTTTCTTACTGCTTTACATCGGGTAACTCTTCCACTTCAATATGTGATAACACAAATGAAGTTGGTTCAGACTTCATGGTTAATGACTTTCCAATGGTGGATAAGAGAGTTAAAAGAAATTCAAGAAGAAAAGGCAAAAAGAAGGGGAAGCAGTATAAACGAGTTGCATCTAGGAAGGTTTCAATCGAGTCAAGTGTTCAATGCAATGGAAACATTTATAGGGCCTCTGGTTCTGAAACATCCACCCCTAGTTCTATTTATTCTTCAAAGAAACATCTCTCAGATAATAATTTGTCGGATGAGGCCACACCACATAATTTATTGGGAAGTGGCATTATTCTAGAGAAGGATAATAATGAGTTTGTAATCTGTCCAAATTTGTCATCATGTACATCATGCAGCCCTGAGATGGATGATACTGAAATTGTACCTTCACCTGAAAGATTTGCGGGTGACGAAATAGGTTGTGACACCACCACTTCTCTTAATTCATCCTGTATAACTGATGATGCAGAAGCAGTACTGCCATTTACCTCTGATGGGAGCACAAGAGAAGATCATTGTAAAGAAAACAACATTCGTGATGGTAATCCCTCAAGCATTCCAATTAGTAAAACTTTGAAATGTTGGAATAGTGACGTCGATGAGAACTCAAGTGATGACGCTTTAATGCAATTACCTTTGAAAGAGGAACTTAGACCAAGTTCTTCAGAGAGCAAAATAGTTTCACCTTTTGAAGAGATTGCTTGTGGCACCTTGACTCACAATACAACTGCAGGTTTATGTGATTTGGATGCTGAAATATCAAAAGATTGTTATAGAAATGACACATATTTGCCCAATGACGATCTTGATACTTGCAACTGTACTGAAAGAGCTGATTGCAGCAACCAGGCTGGCTGTAGCAATGGCTTCCATGTAGTTGTATCGGGGAGACGAGGTAGAAGAGCTAGAAGAGCTATCAATAATAGTGGTTTGAATGGAGGTAATAGATCTATTGATGCAAATATACATAATCATGGGGGCAAAGATAACTATTGCTCTATGTGGCAGAAGGTTCAGAAGTTTGAAAAGGGCTGTTCTAAACCTAATAGTGTCAATGTTTTGTCTCCACACAAAGATATTTCAACAAAGGATAATAGGATGAAAACAAAAGGTAACAAATTCATTGGGCCAAGGCAACAACAAAGTGGACTAACCTACAAATACCCTTGTTCAGATGCAAATTCTACAATAGAGGGAACCCAAGTTGTTTCTAGAGAGTCTAAGACAGCTAAAATTCTTCCAAAGTCCACAGTTGGAAATTCTGGTAATGGTGTAAAAAGCAAATCTGCTTCAATTGTCAAACATGCAAAGCATAGTCATTGGAGTGGACCTTACACTGGTAGAACCGACTCACCCAATGTCCAAAAGCATCATTTCCAGCCAAAAGAAGGCCCACAGAAGGCACCACTTGTACATCTTAACAACCAAAATAATTCAGCAGTAAAGTCACCACGTAATAAATTTTCTGGAAGAAGTTTATCTAACTTGACAGATAGTGATCTGCCAGATATAGAGAAGGAAATGCAGTTTCGCATGGAGGAGGAAAAAGAGTCAGGAAATGCATGTGATGGAGCCTTTCATAGTGAATTCAGCTATATTCCGACCACATCAAATCAGTTTAGTGTAGGGCACATTCAAGCTAGTTCTGGAAGTGATACCAAATTGTTCTCCAGGGACACACTAGGTCCCTCTAATGCAAGTACTGAAGGCCAAGAATTCGGAAACCTTGATTTTGGTGGTCACAAAGAATCAAACAATTTGAGCACCATTAGAACTCCAATGCAGAAGTGGGTCCCAGTGGGGAGGAGAGATTCAGCTGTTTCAGATGCGGGCACTTTAGACTGCATAAAGATTTTTGTCAACAATAAGGAACTTCATCACCCTCAAGTTGTTGAAATGGATGATTTAGTACCAAATAGTTCACCATCATTGGGTAAGGCTATAGAGTTCCCATATCCTAGAGCTACTGAATTGACTAACAACTTGAATTGCAACCATCATTCAACTGAAGTTCTTGATTCATTTGCTGGGATTGATTGCCAAACACCTGAGATGAAAGACAAGAAATTTCTTGGATCTAAAACTGATTTAGAAAAGATAATAATAGCTGTCAATGATGCCTGTAAATTGCAAACTGCAGTAGAAGACACTCAACTAATGACTGGTAGTATGGTCGCTGACTTTGAAAATTTTCTTTTTTCTGCTTCACCGGTTATTCGACAATCAGAACCTGGCAGAACTTGCAATAGTTGTATGAAAGAACAACAGATATCTGGTTCTTTATGCTGGCACCATATTTCTGACATCTCCTTAGAGAAGATTTGGCAGTGGTATGAAGAACCTGGTTGCTTTGGGTTGGAAGTGAAAGCACATGAAAATTGCAATTCTAGAAGGCTGCAAAATAGTGATATGGAATTTACAGCCTATTTTGTGCCTTATCTCTCTGCTGTGCAACTATTTACTATGTCTATGGGTAGCATAAATCGCGATCTAAATTCTCAAGTGGATAACACAGAGAATTCTTCTCATTCTTTTGGTTCTCTTCCAATATTTTCCATGTTACTGCCAAAACCATGTGACAATGCAGATGTATCCTTGTCAGAGTTGTCATCCTCTGAAGATTTCTCTGATAAAATTCAGGATCAGGAGGAACTCATATTTGAATATTTTGAATCTGACCAACCTCCTAGGCGTCAGCCATTATTTGAGAAGTTAGTGATGTTCTTGGTTTTTTTCTCACTTAGCTGATCAATCTTATTATAAATTTTTTCTGCTTTTAGAAAAGCTTCCTGCAACTATTTCTCCTTTCAATAACACCCTGGAAACTATGAAGCCAGATTCCAATCATCATGCAACTGGTTAAAATATTATGCTTCAAAATATGACAAATTACAACCCCAACTTTACAAAAATACTGTACTTGAACTAGGTGTGACATTGTTTTGGAATTGCGCGAATCTAATTTTGGTGAAGAATCTTGTTTCTCAAGGTGATCATTTTCGTCATCTTTCCAAAAGATGCTTGAACATTAAATCATTGAATCTGACCAGGACTTGTTTAACTTCATCTGGGTTTGTATATAGGCATGACTTTATACTCGTCAACAAGATGCACCATGTATAATTTAAGAATGACTGAAAGTAGTGGTTGTTATGTTCAGTTAATCTATAGAACATTTACTTGCTGCAAAGCTACGTTTGGATAACTGATTGATAAATCATCTGTCCTCTAGTTTTATACCATTTTAGGTTGTCTATGGTCTGTTTTGTAATTATTCCATTAATTCCATGGGAGGGTGTCAGTTTGCTGTTTACTATTGCAGGACATGTTTGAAATGGATGTATGGTTATTTTCAACCTGAAATTTCGAAGACATGATTGATAAGTAATATGTTTATTATGATGTAATTATGCGAAAACTGTATCAGGACAGATTATTGAATACAGGAAAACATTGACCCATGGATATTAACATAAAGCCATAAACTAACAGATATACATTCTTTTTATGTGGATCTAACTATATTTATCATACATTTCCATATTCATAAATACGCAGTTGGCTCTGTAGGAGATACTGTTTAGTTACTCCCTAATTTTAGTCTTCAAGCGCATGTGCTATATTTAATATTTGCATGATTCTTTTTCCTGATGCTCTTTCTTTAACTTAACACAGGATCAAAGAATTGGTGACTCTGGGTAAATTATCTGATAGACGCATATTTGGAGATCCAATAAAGCTGGAATCTACTAAGCTGCAAGATCTTCATCCTGCTTCTTGGTTTGTCCGAAACAGTATTTTTTTATATACTTTAACTAGATTTACCAAAGTTTGTGAAATTTTATTCAGGTTAGTATTAATCTGAAGATGTCCTTTTCTTTTCAGGTACTCCGTTGCATGGTACCCTATATATCGTATACCTGAAGCAAATTTTCGTGCTTCTTTTTTAACGTATCACTCGCTGGGAAATTTTGTTTGTCGAAGTAATCCAGAATGTGTTTCTGATGCTTTTAATACTCTGATTTCTCCAGTTGTAGGTCTCCAGACATATAATGATAAGGTACATCTGGTCTTGTTTATATTTTGACCTTATACTTGTGCAAGATTTTATTGATTTAGAAATGAGAACCTGACTTTCTTTTAGATGTCCTCTACAGTGTTATGCCATTAGTTTGAATTGCTTCATGATTAATCTTCCAAAGCACAGTTTTGACTTACCTTTTCTTAAAGTAGAGCTATTCAAGGAGATTGTCACACACTGCTAGGGTCGATCCATCAAATGATAGACTTCACTTGGTGCACGTAATCTGAAGTATTGCTAGACCAAAAAAAAACATCACTGGATGGCATATGTCAATCAAGAAATAGATCAGCCATGATTATCTAGCTGGATCAGCTCAATAAACATTCTGAAACTAAAAAAAGGAAACTAGGAAAATAAGGGCATATGTGCAGAATAAGACAAGGTTAAATGAATATAGGTAAAATAAGGTTCAATAAACATGGAGGTTTGCAAATAATGCATCATAAAGACCAAATAAATGTTAAAAGGGAAATATGATCTACTGCAACAATCCTCTCAGCATGGTATACAGAAATGAAGTGCAATAACAGAAGATACCACATGAGAAAATTTGGTCAAGGTGGTAAGAGGTCGAATTTAAAGGCCTAATTGAATACCATCAATGCGGGGTGTCATGTCTACCCTTAATACAAGTGCTTAATTTTAGGCATACAAAAGAGGACCAAGTATAACATTATAAGTGAACAATGTAGCTACCACGATGTCAAACCTTGTGAGACTTCTTGGGCAAAACCTGATGCAGCAGGTAATCACCTGTCCAGAAGCTTCTATTGCTCCTAAACCCACTTTTCTTTACTTGCATTCAGTGAGTGAACCTATTGAAATAAAGCATGTTATGATGTCAAGGTACTCAAAATTTAAGCTATATTTTTTTATTTATTATCAATGTAGCATGGGTTCTAGACTTTTGACGCCGCCAGAGTTTTCATTGTGTTAAATTTTCAGTAAACAATACCACTATATATCTTCTTGGAAAATGGAAATTAATGGAAGACAATAGGATATGCTGGTTAGGTCGGGTCCCTTGTTAACCAAGTACTTAGGTTTGTTATAAAATGGATTAGGTTTGCCTTCCAGTAAAGTCTGGATCCACTTGGATTAAACTCAGACATGATTCTTCTCAACAGATATATCAAATTAAATGGAGTGCTCATTGTACTTGACATGTGGGATCTTGCATCCTCTGTCCTATACTCATCTATTTCTAGATAATTGTATTTTTACCTGACTAGTTCCAGTACCGTGTAAGCACAGAAGTATACCTAATTATCACAGAAGTATGATAAACTCCAATTTAAATGGCAGTTTCCTATCCTTAATGGCTAATTCATTGAAACCCTACATTGCTTTTTTTCTTGGGGCATTTTTCTGAAATGATGTGGCACATCCCTGTCCCATTTCTTGTTAAATGTTTCTGTTCCTATTGCCATGGCAATTTGGGCAGGTCGAAATGGCCAATATGACCCACCCATGAATCTTCTTCATCAGGAGAACCATCAACATATTTGACTGAAGCATACTCTTAAATTGTGCACATTCCCCTTGTCCTCACATACCATTCTTGTTAATCTCCTGTTCTTAACATTATCTACATAGGTTCTGGCAAATGGCAATGTCTTGTTATGGAGGTGAAGTTATCATACAACGACTCAGATTGACAGAAATGTCAACTAGGGTCCTTGCAACTCCATTAGGTATGATCCTTTTGAAGTGATGGGCAGTTGTAACCATTGGCTCAGTGATCATCTCACTGTCCTTGATCAGTATTGTATTTCTTTGCTTCTAAACATCCTTTTCATGTTTGATGATCAATTCCATCATAGAAAACCAATGTTCAACACCAGTTTCTGGAGCCCACCTGTGCAAATTTCTTCTCTCATTTGGAGATGTTCATTTCTATTCTCCGGTTTTTAACATAATTCATCCACTGCTTTTTGGCAAATGCCTTAATAGCTAGTCAGGTTGGCAAAATTCAGAACTGTGAATATAGCTGTCTTCTTTTTGGTCATTATCCGATAGCATTTCATCATTGTTTAACGTTGTTCTGAACAATCTTATGCTGGATCACCAGTGATGGGAGTCTAGGCATCACAATTAATTTGTGCGAAAATATCTTATCTCTCTCACTTATCTTGGCTTATTGTCTTACAAATCTCTTCTAACTGGCCATGCATGGTTCAATGCAGGGAGAGAATTGGTTTCAACCAAGGGACATGGGCCCAAATTCTAGGTCTGAGTTCAATATCTCAGAATTGATAAAAGAGAGATTGAGGACACTGAAGAAAACTGCATCCGTGATGTCTAAGGCTGCAGTAGCAAAAGGCAATAATAGATCTGTGAACCAGCACCCAGACTACGATTTTTTCGTATCACGGAGTTGATAGAGGGTCAAGGTAGTCTTTGATAGTCCTGCAACAACGGTAGAGAAAGTTAACACATGTTTTCTTTTGTAAGTTTTTCTTCCTTTATCCAACTTGGGCAGGTTCTTGGCTTGCTTTTGTTCTTCAGTCTTCGGTAAGAATTGCATTTTAGTTATGTGCTTATTGCAGCCTTGTCACTCGGTTTGATTAATAGATGTTGCATTATGCTGCTTCTAAACGCTTTTTAACTGTTACTTCCATTCCTAAAACAGATTATGTATTTGTTTGAACTTGCTGATCCTTCGTTTGAAAAAACCACATGATACTATATTTGATAGGCTATCTCAGGAAATAGGGTATGTGTAAGGAACTAGGATAATCATCAGCCTGGTATGGTCAAATTATACTAAATATAGAAATTTGTGAGTCTCGTGATCTAGTTCGGGTCTCTGATGGAAAAGTTAGCTAGAGAAGTTCCGGTTCGAAGGATTTTGTTTCAAACTGCAAGTATGGCTAATGAGAACTAGGAAAGCCTTCGACATGTTAAGGTGGCAATAGTAAGTTGATCCTTAAAAATCGTCGAGATCATTTGGCAAACCCAACCCACATGGTCTGCGTTAACCCATCTATCTTGACCGACTTGATTTGCAACCATCCTTCTGGACTTAGCTGCCCATCTGTTTGGCCCAAGGGCAGGGTGTTATAGTTAGGTCATAGATTAAGATCTAGAGTTTGAGATTTAATTCAGTTGTATTCTTAAAAAAATTTCTCCTTAATGAATAGTAAATTAAGATAAATTTAGTTGTATTATTAAAAAAATTTCTCCTTAATGAATAGTAAATTAAGATAAATTTAGTTGTATTATTAAAAAAATTTCTCCTTAATAAATAGTAAATTAAGATAAACCTCTGTGTATTTACTCAATTTACTCATCGGGCGATGAAAATTTTCTATGAAAACTAACCGATCGTCTCAAGTTTTATCTTGGTTAATTATTTTTCTAACTGACCATCTGCACAAACATTCGTGATCAATTCGTCAAAATTGGTTGATCAACCAAATCTGTCCAACCCAATAGTAAAGGGTTAACGGGTTGAGATATATATGCTTTCAAAAAATAAAATAAAAAACATGAATTCCTGAAATAATAATAAAAAAGAATCATAGTTTCAATTAATATTTCAAGTTCATTTTTCCGGCTAAATGCACCATACTAGACAACAATATCATACAAGTGATTCTTGTTCTAGCACATGTATGCGATACCTAAATCTCGTTGTAGAATATACATCTGGCACATAAATCTTGGTTTTGGTAGTTAATATCGACACACGCAAAAGGCCCAAAAACGAAACAACAAATAAAATAAAACACGACCATCACCAACACAAAACCAGCTCGTCAAACCATGGCCAGGAAAGTGAACATCTCGAAAGCGCCATTGCAGGACATTTTCATACCGAATGAAACATGACAGCTCTCTCGTCATTTACCCTTGCTCGTTCTCGCTTCGTTTGCAGCGGCCTTGAGGCCAGACTTGGCTAGCGTTGATGGCTTCATAACGCTCTTAGGATTAAGTGCCTTCCGGATTTTGAAGACTGCCCATGCGGTTCCTAAAGCATGCCCGGCAGCTCCAAGGCCGTCATGTGTGATTTCAGCTGCTTGATCACCATATCTAAAATACCAAGATTCAATAGATAATGAATGACCAAGTAAACTTACAAGAGTCTTATCAAAAATGTGTCAAGAACCAAAGGACATGTCGGTGTAGGCAACTTTGATGTTAAAGATGTTTCATACTCATTAGTTCCGCATTGACAAACATCCAAAGAGTGTGTCCTCTCAAATGACTAATCATTTTGGACTGAAATGTGCTCATGTTGTGCAGGCAACATAAGAAGAGTAGACATGTTGGGGTTGGTAAAATGAAGTTATATAGTGTTGTAACTCATGGTATTAGTAAAATGAAATTGATTCATAGGTTTTTCAGTCTACTTGAATTTATCCTGATGGCATGGAAATGAAGTCAACTCGTAATGCATTTTTAGTCCACTTGAATCTAATTCTATTGATGTGTTTCAGTGACAATAACTTCCAGTCTCCAACTCTCAAAAAGAAAACACATTAACAATGTTAATAAGATGAAGTGATATATAAATGGTTTTCTAGTCTACTTGGATTTATCCTAGTAACTTGGGCATGCTCAACATATGGTATCAATTTATGTATCCAACACCTCTTTTTTCTTCAAGTTCGAACATTCAGAGTACTAGAATGGCCTAAGATACAGTTGACAAATTCATGCTATGGTAAACTTACAGCAAATTGCGTATCAAAAGAAACTCTACATCCCTAAATCTTAACACAAGGAACAAAAAGACAGATGATAAGATATCTAAGTGAAATTGAAAGTTAAGAAAGCTAACCAATGATTAATATATAAGCTGATACCTGTGTGACACAAGTCCAGTTGTCACAACTGAAGATGTTTGCCAAACATTGCTACCGGCCAATTCCACAGCATCACAAATTTTCCCTATCAACATATAAATACCAGGACAAAACGAGTTAATTTGGTTGGCATAAACAGAGAGAATTGAGCCATGAGGAAGCCTATAACCTTTGAAGTTAGGCCTTAGTAGTGAACAATTGACAAGACATTATAAAGTTGTAAGCATTATTATGCGTAATTGGTGTGATAAAATCAAAGAACCACTACAAAATTTACCATTTAATAGTTGACCGCATGTTAAAAATCTTATCCATCCTATAGACTGTCTTGTTTCAGTGGTATTTGTGCTAGTGATCTAAAAGAAACCTTCTGCCACAATAAAATCTAATTGTACTACTGCACCTTATCATAGTGCAGTTCTGAGAATTTGATTAAGTGGAAGATAGACCAGGTAATATATAAAAGATTGTTGCTTAGCATTCCTGTTATACTTTGTCCGAAGGGAAAGAGAAACAATGCATTAGACGATCCTATGGAAACAGTTCTCACAAAATCCAGTGGAAATTGGGAAGGTTCACAAATAGAAAAAAACTTATCAGTTAACAAAAAATCACACTCTAGAATTCTTGCGTTAGGAAGACTCAGAGTGAGTCATGGCTAGATGACACTGGAAGAAATCAATCAAATATTCTTCTAGAAATCAACACACTAAAGACTGCTAACTTGTTATCAAACCTCATACTGGTGTCAGTTGATATATCATAACTTGACCAGAAATAACTACAAAATCAGATCACTGTCCATAGGTTCAAAAGATGGCAATTTACTGTGGCATACTCGTATAGCATAGAAGTAACCTACGATTAAAAAAAACTAATCAGATAATCTTGTATTGCTAAGGTAAATGGACATTGCATCCAATTTTCTTGGATGGTAATACTAGCAACCACATTGTGTGCTACAATAAGGGTACACAGTTCTTTTTTGACAAGAAGATCCGTGTAAAAGAAACAAAGAACATTGATGGAAAAATGACGATCCAAATGAATACAATATGCTAATCAAGCTAATAAACAAAACAGCAGCAAGCAACAATTATTAGTTCTGACTATGAGCTGTTTAACATGCTACAGGTTAAATCATTAAACTGAGCTAGAAAATCAAGCAAGCAAATAGAGAAGTGAAAATAGAATCATACCAAAACCATCTAGAGATGCAAGGACGACTTCCCCGGGCAAAAGTCCAAAGAACTTCTTGCCTACTTTTGAATTTACAACAGAGCTCGTGACGAAACCAGAAACCTTCACAACTCCAGAGAGAACTCCAGTAGCAACTTTCTCTGACATTTTTGTGACCCTCTTCGCCCTGGAGGAAGATAAACATATCAGTAAGTGTTTAAGGCCAGGTAAAACACCGTTGCACAATGAAATGAAATGTGGTTAATGGGGTGTGATTTGGTGAGAATCAATTAGAAGAGGTATATTATCGTAAGTTTCCCCCTAAAATAGGGGAAATGAAACAGCAAGCTTAACCTTTTCATTCTCTTCATGGCGTCTTTGCTGATCTCTGCGGGGTTTGAACCTGGTTCTATTCTTCTCTTCAGAAGATTCTCTCCCCACTTGAGCCGATCAACCGTAACGTCCCCGCACCACAATATGCCCTTGATGAGCTGCGTGGAACCCTTGGCGATCATATTCGCGACCGAGCTGCTATACTCCTCCACGTTCGGCGCGACTGTCGTCCAGTACGCCGCTGATCGCTCCTCCAACATCTGCTTCTTCGGCCCCATCCCCTCCTCCGGCGTCACTTCCTTGGTCACCGACCCATCCAGCACCTCGGCCGAAGGCAGATCCCTGCCCTTGACTTCAATCTTTTGCACGGAAAAGCTACTGTAGGCCTGGAGGTGGCGGTCGAGCTCCTCGAGGAGGCCCTCCTGACCGTTGGCAACGAAGGTGAGGCCATAATTAAGCAGATCACAGCCGCTGCCGTCGTCTTGGTCTCCGACGGCGGTCGGGGGGACGCGGAGGGAGAAGAAGTAGTGGCAGTCGTCGAGCTTGACGGTGGCCTCATCGCGAGCGAGGGGCCACTGGACGAGTCCGTCGCCGACGCGGGCGAGGACGGCGAGGTCGTTGTCGCCCTGGCGGAGGCGGGCGAGGGAGAAGTCGCCGGCAGCGAGTTCGACACTGCGGTGGGGGTCGATGAGGTGGAGGAGCGCGCCGGGGATGCGGATGAGGGTTTCCTCGACGGGAGGCGGAAGGAGAGTCTGCTTGTCGTCGTCGACGCCATCGCCGTGGGAGGTATCGGGGAAGAGGTTCTCGACGAGATCGGACATGTCGAGCGAAGGGTAGAGGGAAGGGGCGGAGGGGGGAGGAGAGGGAGTGGGACTGGAAGGGGAGTCGAGGGAGGGGTAGAGGGAGGGTTTGGAGGAGGAGGGGAGAGGGGAGTGGATTTGGGGATTGGAGTCGTCGGTGATTTTAGGGTAAAGCGACGACGGCTTCTGGGAATCCATGGCGGCCTTGGGGCGTTTGGGGGAAGGTGGTTGGCAATAAATAGCAGCGGCGAAGACTTTGCAGAGAAGGCAAGTAGATGGGGGTACGCGTTGAGACAGCGTCGAGAAGCTGGTGGAGAGGGGTGGCACGGAAGAGCGGCGATTTGTATAAATTTTATTAGGCCTAACCGACACGGATTTTAGTTTTTTTTTTCCCTCTCTCTTTAATTTTGTTATTGGACTTAAATTATGCCATTTTTATTAGGAAAAAAAATATCATTTAATTTTATATTTTCGAAAGTGCGTTGTTTTATTTAAAAAAAAAACTATCCGATTTTAAAAATCGCTAAAATTGATTAAAAAAAAGGGTAAAAGTCAGGAGGATAATTGTCACATAAGCTTTTCTGTTTTTATTTATGTTCAAAATAACATCTCTGATTCTCTCCAAATTTGACTTTTTAAAATTAGATTTTTTTATATATATTATTATAACTGCTACGCAATCTGTTACATTATATTAGAATATAATATTAATTAAAAAATTATATATAATATAACAACGGTTAATAGGGAAACAACTTGTAGTCCCTCTTTTTAAAAAACTTTATTCTTCCTCTGCATAGAACGTTTTATTTGCTTCAATTTATTCGTACAAATATCATTAACTAATTGTCCCTCATATTATTTAAATAAAAAAGTCTAAATATAAGTAATTTCTATTAAATTGAGCACTTTAAACTAGAATCGAGTATAATTTTTATCAAATTGAATACGACTTCATTCCTGTTTAATATAATTGCTTTTAAATTCAACATCACTTAAAAAAAATTAATATATTTTTTTATCCAATTAAATACTATTTTAAGAGAATCTAGTATATTTTTTATCCAGATGAGGTGGAAAAAAAATAGTACTAGAGCATCCACAGTGGATAAACCCCGTTGAGAGCTCCTTCGTTGCCACGTCTGCGCCACATCAAAAGTTAAAAATCTCATATCTTTTTCCACTATCAAAAAATCTCTCAACAACTCCCTCATGGGTCCCATACTTTTCATTATATATAATTCTCATTTCTCCTTCATAATTCATACACCATTAATTTTTTATAAATTTAATTCATACACCATTAATTTTTTTATAAAATTTAAATTTATAAACTGCTAACATTAAACAACATTAATAATTTAAAAAATACATAAATATTACAGTGCATCAAATAAAAAGACATAAATTATAATAATAGTCCTAACAATAAACATAAACTCATCTACACCAAGTCATGTCTCTGTTTAATTTTTTCCACCATTTTCTCATGTAAATAAAGTTGTCCTGGTGTCATCTCACTGGTATCCTTC
>JBBMJZ010276906.1:0-18332 GCA_037833815.1 Zingiber zerumbet
TGGATTTCCTCTGCACATCCTTGAAGAAACAAGCAAAGACGAGCACAAGATCGCGCCGAGCTATTCACCCCCCCCCCCCTCTCTAGCTACATATTTGGTCCCAACATATCCATCCTCTAAATTAATAGTACGGGTACCAAAATATCGATTGTATGAAAAAAAAATAGTATAAATACTTGACATATGCTCAAAAGCACCTGAATCAATAATCTAAGACTCATCCGATGTGACTGACTCATTCATAGAAGAGGAGGAAATAGCATGAGTCATCAAGGATGTAGAGGATGATAACATTTGACCAATGTGATCGAGTTGGGCCTGGGTGAAGGTCAAAGACGATAAGGATGTTGCATTGGATTTATTTGCAACTAGAGGATTGGATCTATCGCTCTTGCGTTGATTGCGTGGAACCCAATCTGTGGGTTTACCGTGAAGCTTCCAACAGGTTTCTTTAGTGTGATGGGGATGCTTACAATGATCATACCAAAGAGGTTACGAGTGTCGTGAGAGTTGGGGTATCAACTGCAACTTGCCCTCAGCACCTCCGCCACATCTAACCCAAGGTCATCACGAGGGAGGTAAATCACGGTAATCGAGAGGGCAAATGGTGGGTGGGGTGAGGTACATAGGATTCGAAGATTTACACCCTAACATCCCTGTGGTTCGACCCTGCGTTCTCAGTTGCAAATGTAACCACCACTTACCATCTCGCATAACCCCGTGGGGTTGAGAGTTGGGGTATCAAGCAACCATGGCAGATGCATCGGAATTAATGGACGAAGCAGAGGGCGTGGAGGAGCCACCAAGCATGATGCGGCGACGTTGTTCTTCACGACGAACCTTCGAAAAAAATAGCATCAAGACTTAGGAGCAATTTAATGCTTAGGAAGCGACCACGAACATCATTGAGAATAGGATTGAGTCCGGTCAAAAAATCATAGGTCCGTTCTTTTGCAAGTAATTTACGATAGATGTCATTGTTGGTCGTATCAGTCCAAGTCGGATGAGTAATTCTTGCCAGAGTTTGGTTAGAGAACTGAAATATTGAGTGACTATATAGTCATCTTGATGCAGATTTCTGGAATGATGTCACAGATCGAACATTTGTTAAGAGTCCTCCAAATCTAAATAGGCCAAGTTAATTGCGTCCCATATTGCTTTAGACATCGAATAGAGGAGAGAAATCTCAACAATGGTGTCATGCATCAAGTGTAGAAGCCATGTCATTACCATGGAGTTCTAGATGTCACAAGTAGCAAAGGAAGGATCGGTTGAAGATAGCTTAGGAATAGAACCATCGAGATAGCCGAAATAGCCCTTCCCTCGAATTATAAGTTAGACAGATGGACTATTGAAGATAATTCTAGCGATAGAGCTTAAAGCTAGTGATTTGGAAGGGTAAAGAATTATCAAAAGCAGTGGGAGCAATTATGGGGTTTGATTAACCAACGTCTGAAGATACATTAGAATCATTTATCCTGCTCACTCTAAAAAAAAAGTTTTCTCAAAAAATGATTTTATTATTCTCATACCATAAAGCACTAAAAAATAAGAAGAAACTTAGAACTAAATTATATATCTTATTATCTAATGAATTATAGAAACATATATTTATAGTTATATGTTTACGAGAGATAAAGATACGCCAGAGATAAAATATGAGATAAAATAAGATATTCTACATGTATACTACTAGAAGGGTTTATAGATTTTAGATAAATGAATTACTATGATCTCGGAATTGAAACTCCTGGAGAATAAACAAGTTGATTAGATTATAAGTTGTTTTCCTAAAAATAAAGTCCAAGTGACAGTAATATCCTTGACACAAGTAACACTAATCCGATAAATGAATTATCAAAAAGATGTTCAACTTCTTTTTTATATGTGCAATGCTTTTAGCAATGAGACCCAGCTATTCGGTTTTGCCCTTTTTCTCTAGTAGGATTTGATTTCTTCACAATTATCACAGATAACTGGTTGGCTTGCTACCTTTAAATCACTACGATGCTTTTGATTAATCTACTCGGAACTTCTGCTCACGGTAATTACAAGGTTTATGCAAACGCAAACCAGTGAACTAATTAGCAGCATGCAAATGGTTCTTCATGTCAGCAGTGCTAACAAAGAACCTTACAGACCACGAAACAAGCTCCATCAGTTCTGGTTATGAGATGTTTAATCGTTTAAAGTCTGCACTTTATTCGGAAAGTATTTTAAATCAGAATTTATTACAAAAAATGATCATTGAGGGATCAGGTCAATATTGTTTTTTTGGGGGGACTTAATGCTCTCCATTAAAGATATCTGATTGTTAATTGAGCCAGAGTATACTGGAAGAGTGTGCATATTTGCAAAAAGGTGGAACCGTCACCCTAGCAGCCCCCTGGGCCCGGGCCCACAGGATTCCAGAGGGAGTAAATCACGGTTAATGCTGGGTAGGAAAAGTGACTGGGGGTCGAAGGAATTTTTGGCACAGCAGACCAGAGTTTTATCCCCGTGTGCAACTAGCGACCTTCGACCCCACGACCTCATTTGCAAGCTACAGTCACCTTACCAGCTGATCCAGCCCGTGGAGGCCGGAAAGTGTGCATATTTGATCATCGAAGCGCTGGATTACAAACCCGTTGTGGTGTAGAAATTCATCTCACGATTGACACTTCAAACAACTTCATAGATAATTTACCTTGCTAACCAAAACCCTAACAGCTTCATGGCAAGCACTACAGAATAACTTTGACGACAACCTACACCGAGCCTTCATGGGTATTACTGAAAATGAAGTGAGCCTTTAGATGATTATTGTTCTCAACTACGTACTACGTTATAAGTTCGAGGATTGTGTATGATTTGATGGTTACCGTTGTTGGTTGAGCCAAAATGCAGCTTGAGTGCTATTGTTCCATATTATTATGCTGTCACACTTCTCGTTTGTTCATCTTGGAATTGCAGCATTCTTTTGCACCGGTGCACTTTCAAGCGATGTTTTGAAAACATGATGGAAGGGGACTGTTCGTTAATTTTTTTAGCTTTTCATGTTTTTAAGGTGCAAATTATAAAGAATGAATATTTAAATTATCCCTTCAACGAATACATAAACAGAGTAAATTAACTAAATTCAGTTTATACATCTGGTAGCCAAAACACTACAATCCTTGCTTCCGTTACAGATTTGGCATGCTTCTGATCCTTCAGAGATGGACACAGTGGATCCACGAACGATACATTTGTACCCGACATGAACAATGTAACACAATAAAACTGGCATAGTTTCAGTGAACTATACCAAAAGCACTTGACATGGCATCCATAGTCTCAACCCTTCGATTGAGAAATCTAACTCACCCTTTTGTCGCATTTGTGTTTGGTTCGATTCATCCTTTGCGTACATGGACACTAACAGAACTACCACTGCTGTATTATCCTGTTCTTCGTATTTGTGATTTTCTTTTGGCCTGTACTCTAGGAACTTCCTTCGTTTTCTGATTGAAATTTTTCTTACCAATCGTCCTGTTCTTGTCCATTGTCGTGCGGTCAGGAGCATGTCGATGTCTACTTCTATCTAGAGGCTTCTGAGCCCTGTTTGCAATGTAAGCATTAGTCCTTTGTTTCTTCTCCCTTCCTCTTTCGCTCTTGCTACCTAACCCTGGACCCTTCTCTTCTATTTCATTACGAGTCCTTTTCTTTCCTCTGAATGAAATCAACACACCATGAGCAAGTATACAATCAAGTAAAGAAAATCTAGAGATTCTCAAGGCAGAGAAAGTTCAAACCGTTTGTAGGCAAGATCTTTCGAATTAGATTTAGCTTCATCTTTAGCTGAACCGCTATGTTTCTTCTTGTCCTTGCGGGCCTGTAATTACACGCAAAATGAGATGATGCGCACAACTTTGAACACAGCCTACTTAATATATTTAGTCATTACCCCTATGGAAAGCTTTAGATTACTTTCACAAACAATTAACACTTCATGCAGTAATGATATTGAATACAGACTATCCCATTTCATCTTATAAACCATCTATGGTAGATTGGTAGTCAACCATCTATAAATCTTCTCCGCCCATTGAGCTCTATGATAGGTGATATCGCTAGTAACGTTCAATTTGTTCTTTCTCTACCTCTAATACCTTCCACTTTACACTATCATCCCTACCTATGTTCTCCCTTTTTATCATAAAAAACTGCCAAAGCCCAAATGAAAAAGGTAGAGGATCGCACTAAGCCTGGACAAAGGATGTTATCTGGTCTTATTAATGTATCCATGGACGTTTTCAGAATTATACTAAAAACACCTTGCTAGAATTATAGAGCTGAAAAACAATTATGACTTCCCAGATATTAATCAAAGGGGCAGCCCAGTGCACAAAGCTCCCGCTATACTGGATCCCGGAGAAGGATCCATTGTAGCCTTACCCTGCTTTTTGCAAGAGGTTGTTTCCAGGATTCGAACTCGTGACCTTTTTGTCACAAAGCAACAACTTCCTAGATATTAATATGCCAACTAATTTACCTGATGAATGGATTTCAAGAAGACCTTATATTTTTTGGGTGAGTTACGATCAACTGCCTCAAGACCACACTTTCTGATGAGAATGTCAAGTATAACTACAACCTGTGATCATTGAAGAGACGCTGAATCTGTTAATCACCCAGAGAACACCAAAGGAGAAAAGAAATTTAATATGTAAAATAGTACTGAAAACATACCTTTGATCTGAAATGATATTTGGTAACTTCTGACCATGGCAATATTCCTTTCAGGATATCAGGAACTAAATTATTAAGGTTCTCTAATTTCACAGACGAAACCAACACTTTGACAAAGCCTAACGCTGCCTGTATAGGCCATGCATAGAAGCAGAGATCAAAAACATTTAGCAAACAAGGGACCAAGAAGCTAAAAACTTACTTTAATAACTTCATTTGATTTGCTTTGAAGCAAGAACAGAACAGAAGGTATCAGGTTCGGCACAGACAGACAAAACTCAGCATCGTTGTATATAAGCAATGAAAGAGCAGATACTGCACCACTCATGATGTGAGTAGATTCACTAGAGAGATAGCCCATTACCTGAAAACAATTTTATCAGGCAGAGTTAAATTAACTATGTAAAAGTATTAAAGTAACGAGATATTACTCTTATATGCCACTGAGCATGCAATAAGAAGACAAGATCTTAATAGTGTTTGATAAAATTTCCCTGTGGCCTTTCAATTTCTGATAAGCTCAAATATAAACATAATTTTTCTAGACTGAATATTGTTACCTTCCGATTTTTTTTTTGGCATGTATGCAATTACTGCATGGACAATTTAAAGTGTCACATGGATAATTTAAAACGGATAATTAGATGGTGCAGATCCTAGATCGAATTAGTATGCTTGTGAAATTGCAAGAGTTCAGTAAAGAGCAAACAATAGATACAATCCTCAATTCATTCTGTAGCAAACAGCCTGGCTCATGATCCAATGGCAAAAGATCGAAATGGGACCCATATGGTGAAATGCAATTAAGCGGTCCATCTAAAGTGCTTTGGAACTCAGAAAAAAATAAAGATGTTAACCCTTAAATGACATTCCATTTTGCACGCTGAGCCAGAATCTACATGCACCACAACTACTCATTCAATATAAAATACTACTTTCAAACTATTATTAACCCTAGCTATTGGGTATTTATGACTAGTAATCAGGGAAGAACTGATGCAGATTAATCCAAAACTGGGACAGGCATAAGCTTAAATTTTCGAAGTTTAACTTCCTACAGTAGAAGACTTTAGATTTTAGATGAAGTATTATTGTTCAGTTTGTTACAAAATCAAAACATGCTCCCCACCCAGATTATAGTATAGAAATTCTCCTTTATAATGATTTCTCATAAAGAAGTGCTTTAAAAAGTTGTACAAAATAAAGATAGTTAAAAAAAAATGCAAGTGTGGTCTTGGATAATATACAGCGAGTAAAAGAATATGAACTTTTGCAAGGTTTTTCAACTGGTCTAAATTATATCAGTGTAGTGAGCTGATCATATGTCCTAGAACCACAGAGGAAAATTCTTATAGAAGTTGACAACCAAACAATTTAGATTGACCAGAAATAATGGATTATTTAAGATCTATACAATCATGCCAAATGAATATAACAGACATTAGTGATCTTGGATGTAAGCATTATCATTAGAACAGAGTACCTATTGTTTGCAAACTTACCATGACAAATAGCCGCCTAAGATCTGATTGTGAATTATCAGAATGGCAATCCTTCAGGCTACTACTAGTTGCCAATAACACATCGTATGCTAGTTTTCTGGATGCATTCTTTGACTGCATGACATGTGTAAATCAATGAGCCCAGAAAAAGACTAGAAACAACTATACTAATAACTAATAGCTCAATGTATTTTTGCAACAACAAGCAGCCATATTTCACACTATATGATGTTAGCTTAAATGAATGATTTTCATTAATAGAGATTAGAGCTATTTAAGACCTTCAGTATTAGCAAGCCACATAAACTGCTTCTTATTGCATTAACTGAAATCTTTCTTTGAGATCCCTCTATGCTTCCTACCTATAATTGTTCTAATTGAACAAAGTTATCACTATAGCATCTACCTATCTTCTTTGAATGCCTTTGAAAACCCTTAGTAATTTCCTGGCCCTGTACCCTCTATTGAATCTCCTAATTATTGGAGAATATACCCTCAACATTATAATCTATTATACTCTAGCTTTATGTAAATAGTACTTCCTGCAGCGCAAAAAGTTTCATCTAGAAGTCATGAAATGTTTTGAATCTGTTTGAATTGCTTGTAACTGATGAGGCATATGACAATCAATATGCAGATGGAAAAAACCCAGTGTGTATATAATCAATAATTCCAATTAACAAGTGCTTGGTCAAGACAAAAATTTTATGAACTACTAAATCTTGTGACAAAAAAATAGTAAAGAGAAATCATCAATATCACAACTGTTCACCATTTTGTTAATAAAGCTCACTGTTCCTCATCCTAACAGTTTTAAAACACCATTTTTCATATGCTACAAAATATGATATAAGAATTAAACATTGCCTTTTCCATAGGCTAAAAGTTAAGGAATACAATGTAGAGAGTTATTCAATTCACAGAGGCAAAGCCAACCAAGCATGATCACATTTCCCCAATATTAATGAAAATGAGGAAAAACCATGTCAACATCTAAAGCCAAGAAATAAAAAAATGGGCAAATAGGAAGTGATTGAGGCAAAGACAGCAAACAACCTTTAGGATGAGTATGATATCATTCAAAATTAGAAAGGCTTTTGCATTGCTTTCCTCCACATTCATCTGCAAAAGAATTTAAAAACAAAAGAGGATAAGCTGATAAGTCAAAAAAAATTATACAAGTTGACATATGAAGTTTTTTCCCATAAAAGATAAGTCTTTGTTACACTTGATCTTATAAGAACAGAAATCATTGCAAAGTATGACAAAATGTAAAAGTTGGTCGTATAATAAGGACTGGTTTCAGCAGTTTCAGCATATGATAAACTTTAGTCTCTAATTATTCATTCAAATTTTATATGATGCAAAAAAATAATAAAAAAAACTAACAATTAAAATACTAAATGAAAAAACCAAATTGAAACAAAAAACCAGAAGGGTCTTGGAGGAGTTCTCACTTTTATTATGTGAACCAATAATAAATGGTAACAAGATATTCGATATGTTTCAGCCTTATAATCTCCAAGGTTTTCTAAACTGTGGAGTAGGTGAATCAAATCATCAGTCCGAGCAGCACAAAACCAATTATGCTTCTGCATGAAAAGCGAAACAAGCAGGTAAATAAGGAAAGAGAGACCAATGCAAGAATGTCAATTGACATCACTATATCTGCTGACCTCAATAATTTTTCTCAAAGCAAAAAGTTCATCTGCTTTATTTGTGGTATCTGTAGCCTGAGAACAAAGGCAATTTATAAATTTAAACTGCACTATGCACAGAAGGTTACTAATTTGTCGCCCAAAATAGACAAGTTGCTTGACTATACCAATAACGATGACTTGATAAAATCAAATATCAAGTTAACCAGATCCCCATCAGAGGCTTGAATGAACGAGGACACAAGTTTAACTACCAAGCACCTGCAACAAAAACAGGTTTATTGGTAATAACAACGCTTTCCAAATTAGTAGCTGCATGATAAAAAATTGTAGAAATAAATTGTTAGCTTCGTTAACAAATAACATATAGTTTTTCTTAAAACTTTCATGCCCGATTGAGACTCCAGAACAACACTGGCTGCATTGCAATACTTCTATGGTTGTTAATGACTAACTGATCAATAATATGTTGGAACACTCATTTTGGTAGTCTATCTAATCATTATAGATGCATTCAATGTTGTATTCTCTTACATAGATATAATCATATTTGCAGCATTTATTCAATTTTTTGTTGATTTCTTTCTCTTACCTCCATGATTGTGGGAGGAGAATGCTTAAGAGTTTCTATATCTTTGAAAGTTGATCGGTGTGCTAGACCGTGATTTATGGATACAACACTGAACACACTTTGAGAATTTATAGAAACATGGATTTACTTCTATGCCACCATTTACCTGGTACAACACATGATATTACTTCGTCATTGGAGTTTACATATGCATTTCAAAATGGTTTTGAGCCCTGTGAAAAGTATACGGATAGTTATTTACATTTCCACTTTCAATAAGCAATATGTATACTCTCAAGGCAGATTTGTATGTTGTAGATGCACTGGTGTTTCCATTCTATATATATGATTCTTGTATTATGTAAATAACAGCATGAACATTGCAGCATAACTGTGTCACTTGGAGATTAATGGCACATAAAGTACCAAAGAGACTGTCATGCGTATGTGTTAGCACACATACCTTCAAGCCATTTACATAATCCAATATAAATTCAAGCCCAGCACAATATGGTTCAATTTGGTGGTTCTCAGCTATGAAAACAAAGTTACACCACAATAATCATTGAATTGGCATAACCTTAGATTGTTCATTACAAACATAATCATCCCTACCATTGACATTAATCATGTTATCAATGACATCTCGTTGTTAGAAGTTTCAATGCTCATTCACAAACATAAAAAAAAATTGAAAAAAAATGAAATGAAAAGGAAAATAAAATGTTAGATAAATTTGTTGATATATTAAAATATAGACAGATACCTTTCTTGGATTTTCTCTGTTGTACTTGTCTCCTTATTCTCTTCCTTTTTGTCAGCATTTTCAGTGTTATCCTCACAGAGTTTATTAGATTTCTCTAATGTATTAAATTGATCAAACTTTTTCAACAATGATAGGAAAAATTTATGAAGATCATCACTCTTGACAAGTGAAGACAACGACTCTATCGCATCCTGCAAAAAATAAACCCAGGCTAACTCAGTGCATATAACTCTATAAAAAAGTGAAACAAATGCATAAGGCTGCTCTAGGAGCATATAACCCGTGCAACATATTTTAAAGTCTATTTCAATATCAAACACAACTTGAAAAAAAATAGAAGAACTACAGATTTGTATTGATGAAACAAATATAAAGTTACAAGTAAATGTGAAGATAACTTTTTTTTCTGACATCAAAATTTTCTTGTCATCCCTCAGTTATATAGATAAATAAATTTCTCACACAAGATTATGAGTTCTCACAGGCCACTTAGGAACACGTTACCATCTACCTCCTCTAGCTTACCTATCTCCTTTACCCTAACAACAAAACCATTATCATTTTCTTTCTCCCACAAAATTAAATGACAAATGAGAACAAAAAAGGCTGTCAAACTTGAAGACAATAGAAGTAATTAGATCACAGAATTTAAAAAACCATCCCTGTATAAATGAAGCATTGTGTCTTCCTGGCAAAAACTTTGAAAACCAAGAAATAGTATTGTTAAGATGGATTGAACACCTTCAGAACAGCATGCTTTTCAGGAGGAGCACCAAAGAAAACATCTGCGAGAGTCTGAATCAAAACCATAGAATTGGATGTCAAAGCCTCTATGTTTTTCAATGCAGTTTCCTTTGTATACTCAATAGTGAAGCTTTGTGACTTGTTGGAACTTTTCAATCCAAGACTATCCACCATGGCATGCTGATTCATATCTTGCTTTGCACGAAGAACACCTAAATTCTCCATCACAAGTGTCTGCATTAGCACAACAGTGAAGGTAAGGCAGTAATTAGCTACAAGGTCAAGCAATCAAACAATATCGATAATAGCAGTACCTGCAGGCTTATTGATATGGCTTCATGCAAAGAGGAATCATTTTTTATAAGATCTAGAAGTGCCTTGGCAAGGGAATCAAAGCTTTGAGAAGTATCAGTTGGATAGTGACAAAAAGCAGGAAGCAAATCCCACAATTGGCGTACATATGTTTTGAGCCTCTGTTGTAATCTTGTACTGGTGACTAAAGAATAAAAACAGAAGGTAAGGTAAAACAATTGTGAAGTGTAGGTATTGGAGTTAATTAGTATAGGTTTAGTAAATACCTTCAGCACAAGCTTGTTGCACACATTTAACAAGTGGGAATATGTGTTCCATGAAGAACTGTATTGATGCTCCACGCATATTTTTCTTTAGTATAGGTATCATCCAAATATTTGAAATTGTAAATTTATGTTCATTGAAAGATAATGGAATTGATATAAACACCTCATGACCTAAAGCAGTCACAGCAGATCCAATACATTCACAAAGCTGAATTCAAAATAAAGAAAACAGATTAAGCGGCGCTGAAATTTACACGACCTTACAATTAGTAGAAAATTATTCTAAAGTATTGTAGATTAAATTTCAATCAAGAACAACTCAAAACAAATCTCCACTTAACTACAATTAAACTTATTACGACAGATTAATTTGAGATGTGAAAAAGGCTTATTATTTTTGGCATCAGAGACGATATGAGAGAAAAAAAGTACAAAATGTGCACAGTTTTGGACAAGTGCATATATCAAAATCTGCAATCTGTATTGCACGAAACAGCCAATACCAAACTGTTCTGAAGAGCATCAACACAAGCTTTGGAACAGATGGACTACTGGCAAAACCACCGACAAAGCTCCATTTCTTTATCTTCGAAACAGCAGCACTACCAGGGTGGCTTGAGAAAGGAGACCTGTTGCTTCATTAGAAAGAGGTAATGTCTTATGAATCTTGAGATATTTGGGACGTGAGTTAATGTTTTACTTTTATCCTGTAAAGCATTGCTTGTTGATTGATCTCATAACTATTTTGTTTGAATGGTTGAGGCATCAAATAATTGCTGAGGTGCATTCCTTAGTCATGTGAAATTGTGTGAACAAGGTGTCATCTTGACTTGTGGAGGTGTTGGTTGATTCCTTGACAAACTCTCATTTTGGCATTAACTGACAGTGTTTAATAAACATTGATGGATATGAGCTTGTGTCTTGTGCCTGTCAATTTGATTAGTGTGTTCAGCTACAACTAGAAAATTCAGTACTGTAGTCAATGTGTTCATAGCAAGTAGGAGCATGCGAGCTCTTATTCATCAGAACTGCCTGCAGCAGTAACTGTCACAAAGTATAGAGCCTTGAAATAATGTGAGCCTCTAGTGTTTGCCTCCTGTTGGAAAACATAATACTTTGTATTTCTGCGGATGATTGGATGAGTCAAAGCGAAAGACAAGAGCATTTAAAAGCTAGATGGTGAGCATTATTTGTATGGAGTGATGGCGATCATTTGAATATGAATCTGCATTCTTTTGATGTCAATATTGGACTTATCCATGAGTTTCATATTTTGTTAAATTCTTTAATGATTGATTTCTTGGTCCATAGATGATATTTGAGTTGATTGAATCTGTGTAAGTTATTTGTTGATAATCTGTATTTTGGCCAGGAGATGAGTTGATGATTTGTGCTTTATAACTTGAGTTATCGTTATTAATTTGAATCTAGATTACTTGATTTATGATTTGCGTTGTTGATTCAAGAGTTATGATTTGCTTATATCTCTAATTCATGATATAAGTTGAAACTTGGCTTGTTGATCTATTTCTGAGATGATTTTTGACATCATTATTCAAATCAATTCAAAATAACTTTAAATGCAAAACTAAGCATGATTAGTTTCTAACAGAAAGAGAGTGTTGACCTAGTTAAATTCAAAAGTGCTTCCCGTACCAATCATGGGGGCTTCTGGCTCCACCAAAAGAGGGTGCCTAGAAAAAGTGCACCCATGAATGCATGACATTAATTTTCCTTTTTCCGCTAAATTTTTTCAGTACCCCTTGAGATTTATTAACTCTGGAAGTTTCTGGTTCTATTAAATTAAGCTATACATGACCTACCGACAGTAAAAAAGATAAAAAGAAATTGCTAAAAAAGAATAGAAGTTTCTGTAACTTCAGCGTAAATCAAATGATCCACCGGTCTTAACTTTGTTAAATTAATTTTCCATCAATCTGATCTGTAAATTTCTTGCAGTTCACAACATCTAGGTCATTCAATCAAAGGTTCCACATCAAGTTGTCATGCAATCTGCTAAATTATCACATTGCAACAAAGGTGATAACCCTCACCCCGGGCGCCCCTCCAGGACTACCCCACACGGAAGAAAGGTAAATCATGGGAGCCTTTACCCAGCACAGTGGCCTTTTGCATGGGTGTTAAATTATCACATGAAATACAATGAAGTGGAGTGACTAGATGATTGTTTGATATAATGTGCTTACTGCCCTGAAACATCTAGCCCAGGGTTTCAATGTAAACAATAATCATATATGATTCAAATTCATGAAATGCTAATATCAAAACCATACCATCAAAGATGTTTAATATCTATCTTAACCAAGGGGAAACACCCATGCATTAAGACTTCTTATTAGATGGCCTGTTTCCGGCCAAAGATAAACATGAAATACATACATCTCACATCTATTTTTCAACATCAAAAAATGAAAACTAACATGTTTACTAGTGGCTGCCTGAATGAAAAGAGAATATACTTTAAAAAGGAAATTGTTTGTACTGAAGCAGCAATTTGAAACTTAATATTGTATTTAGGGAAGCATCATTTGAACTTACAGATTCCATTGAAGGTGAGCTTGCATCAGCTTTCCTTGCATACCGTGATAATTTAAGCAATATATCTGTCATAAATAGGTTTGACATCTTACCTATAGTGAACCATGGAAAACAATTAGCGTGAATATTGTTTGACATAATTATCTATTTATGCATTATCAGATAAAATGGAAGGAAAATCATTGTAATGCATGTGATATAAACAACATAGCGTCAAAATGAATATAGAGGGCAATATCTGCATATATTCATGAACAGTTTAATTTGCATGTGTTGAAAATTATTATCAGTAGTCAGAAGGAAATATAAATGAATAAACTTTAACTAATTAATTTGTAGTCAAAAGCAGGAGCCATGAATTTGAATGAAAGTGTTGGGGAAAATCAATAAAAGAACATACCAAGTTTAAGAAACAAAACTGAAATTACACCAAGCATATGTCCAGTGGGAGAAGTGCAAGCATCAAGCAAACTTTTTATGCTTGAAATGATATTTATAATTGCACTTATCTCAGGGCTGCTATGTTCAATTCTTTTCTTTTTTTGATAATTGCTATGTTCAATATTATCACATGATTGGTTTGCAGTAGGCAGTGAAAGGCTTAAATCAATCTGAACATTAATCAAGTCTTTCAAGATTTCAGCAACAACTTCTGATATATCGTTATCAGCATCCAGATATCCTGCAAAGGCTCCAAAAAGGATTGAAAATAAGTTTAAGAGAAAAAAAAAAGGAACTTCCTGCAAAAGTTATATAGACAAACAATCCATAGAAAGTTGATTAAGCAAGTATACAATGAAACCTCACCAATACTATGTGCATGCAAATCAGGATAAAAAAGAGAATGGTTTATATGAGATTTTTGCCCAATGATTAATGTTTATAATAAAAAGTGATAGTCAATAAATTTGATTTTAGGTGATTGTTGGTGGGTAATTCAGTGCTATGAGCTATGAATACTAAAATTGTGAACATGCAAATCAGAATTAAAAAGATCCAATGGTGTATAAGAGACTTTTCTATATTAAGACAAGAGATGACCCAACCCTTAAAATTTAAGACACATGCAATAGCCAATAAATTTGACTTTAGAAACCCTGAGAGGGGTAATTAGTTATCAAGTATGAACAATGAAAAATATAATCAAGAGTATAACTGATGGGCAAGATTGCCAATATAATGTTTTGCATTAGTTATATTGCATCATGATGAAGTATTATTAAATACCTTTTAACGAAACAGAAATAAAATATTGCTTTCCATAGTATCATACTCGAATAGGCATTCAATTAAATCATCATGATTATATACCGAAAAAAGGCAGCAAAAACTGGAGTTTTGAAAGCACTTAACCCAGTGAAAAATGAGAAAGAAACTCCGTCCAACTTTTAAGGTACAAGCACGCACCCACCATGTACCTCAATTATCTTTACAAGTCAGTATCCACTAAGCAGACCCCTCTTGAACTTGAATGATACTTATCAATCTATATATCATGATTCACATTGGGCAGAGGTTTACAACATACTGAAATTTTAATCCAAATTGAAACTAATGTCTAATCACTTATACAAGGATCAAGGTTTTACATCAATCACAATGAGAAATATAAATCCTAATTGAACCACAAAATGAAGCTAAATATTGTAGAAACATCTTCAAGTAACAAAAATATCTAGTGAATTAGCAGATAAATGATTGATGCATTTTATGGCTATTTACCCTTAGCATAATAGAGATCAAGAAGATCCGTAATATAAGTATAATGGAAGAAAGGGTTACCAGAAAACTAACAGTTCAAATATCACAATGATCCAAAATTGCTAACAAGTGAAGCTGATACTTTCAACACGATCACAATAAAGGAACAAGGAAAAGGTAAAAACATTAAATTAAATTAAATTTGAGTGCCCTTAATATGGTGGCAAAAGGCAATTTGCTCGCCCCAGCGTCTCCGCCAACCCGTCCCTAGGCCAACACGGAGGAGGTAAATCACGAGGGTTACTAGCCCGGACAATGACTAGTGCATAGGGGAGTGTAGGAACCCGGCTACTAGCCGCGATTTGACCCCAGACCTCATGGTGGCAACACCCCATGCACTGGCCACTAGTCCATCCCGATGGGACATTGAATGCCCTTAATATGAACTATGAAGTAGAAAATGCAATAAGTATCTTCCTCAGCACACCCTTAATTATCTAATTTTGATGTTAGATCATGATTGAACTAAAAATTCAAAACCAAAATAAGGAGCGGAAATTACAATTGTGAATAAGCGTACCTTTAACTGACACGAAGACCACAGGAAGTTTGTTGATCCATATGGTTGGTTGAAAAGTATGGAGCTTGTTCAACAAATTTCTCAACAGCTTCAATCGAGAAACTATTGTCTCGTCAGGATTCTTCTCAGTAGAAGATAAATAAGATGTAAAAGCAAATATGATTTTGTCTGATTCAGTCAAAAGAATCTTCGCTTCTGTTTGTTGTATTAAAGAATCAACAAGTTCAATGACATGTCTTGTAAGCGACGAGGAAGCACAACTCAAGAACCTCTGAGCATCAGAAAAGATCTCCATCCTTACTTTCTCAGATATGTACGGGACAATAAGTTTAAGGACAATAAGCATATGGATGATTTCCAGATGTTCACTTTTGGGTAGCTCTTTGAAATTAGTCTTGCCAGACATTTCAGTAGTACACATTTCTGCAGCCAAAGATATGTATTTCTTGTACAAAGATAACATAACCTTGCTCGCCTTTTTGATGATGTCAAAGCTCTTGAATACTTCAAATACCTTCTCAACAGATACTTGGGCAGATCTCCGCACCTAAATCATAAAAAAAAGGTATATCTCTTGCCAAACAAGAATAGTCACTTACAAATAATTCATGTAAAAATCAAAATGACAAAATATACAAATATAACTCAAGCAAAAAAGCAGAATTAAGCAAGCAATGAAGCATGATTGATCATAAGCTCAATTTATTTCTTCAGACTTAATTGAAAGCATCTAAAATCACTGGAGGGATGACGAGTTTAGCAATATAAACATTAAAATTTTACTCCACCTAGAAAGGACAATTATTTTGTAAAATGTATATCAAGGGCCATGGATTATATAAATTCAAACTAGTATAGTTACATTAATTACATGATTAATACATAACTGACATTTGTTTACAATATCCATCTAGAGCCCTCAGACATCACTGAACGTGATCATAAAATCATTTTAGTGGCTTATATATGGATCCAATTAGCATGAGTACATATAGAAGAGCTGAATTACAAACACAGTTGAGTTTAAATAATCCCAATACAAACCAAATTCGTCTTATATGAAAGTCACAATTGTAGAATATGGTGTTATATCAGTAGCCAATGGTGATGTTTCAGCTGAGTGCCAGCACTAAGCAGGAAAAAAAAGAGAACTAGGCAGAGAAGGAGGAGCTGTGTCTATGGTGCAGTAGTTATCATCCTTGCGTGAACCCTTTGAGTCATTGCATACAAGTTTCGTTTGTCTCGAAGAGTTCTACATGGCAATCAACAGCTGCGACAAGATGTCTTGCCCATGCTAATTTGATATTATAAACAATAGAGTATGGTAACATCATAAATTGCTTGCATTAGGCAAACTTATATCAGTATGATACCTCCTAGGAAACATGCTACTCACTTCAGATACCTAGTGAAAAATCAAAATTCCTTTTTTAATTTTAATGATAATATCAATGCGCATTCTTGTCATTCACCTTTCTTTCTGAATAAGTATAAAATTCATACTACTCTCAGAATGATTATGAAACATATTCAACTCCACAAACAATAGAAAATAGCTGTAGAAGTTAATTTGGGAAATCAACTTGGAAAATCTGGAATGATTGCATAAAAACTCCTTAAGCCATGTTTGAATTGAGGAGAAGGAAAAGTAAGAGAAAGCAAGAGAGGGATTCCAAGTCAGCTGTTGGATAAAGGTTTTTGCAAGGATGGGAGCAGAATATTGATTCAAGCAGTTGTTTCTTGGACTGAAATTAGCTCAGGCGTCTAAATTACTTGAAAAAAAAGGTACCTTTGGCCGCTTATCGACAGTGAGGGCCACAAGCACTTGAAAAGGCAATTTGAAAGAAAACCAGTCCTCCAAATCCATCTGAAGCACCAAAACACCCAGAGACTTGACTATTGACCGCACAGCCCCAGTGGGAAGCTCAGTAGCCGAATCCTGAAGGCGAGCAGCAAGAACACCAGCGGCGTCTTTGGTCCTGGACGGTGAAAGGGACTCAGAAGGCACGAACGGGAGAAGGATAGAGAGGAACGCAGAGAAAGTAGCGACAGCGCCGTGGTCTGATGCGTCGGCATCGCGCATGGCCGTGATGACGGCGGCGAAGTAGAGCGTAGGGGTGAGGGGAAGTCCCTCCTCTTGGAGAATTGAACGGATGGCGGCGGCGGAGGCGCAGAGGTGGCGGTGCTGCGGGGCGGAGGACTTGCCGTAGCGATCCATGAGAGCCTTGCACACGTCAGATCCCGGTGTGAGCCTGAGGGCTGGTTGCGATGACTCCTCTTCTTCACCGCCCTCCTCCGCCGCATGCTTCGGCATCGCTGTAGCGGGAAGAGGAACGACGCCGAGAAACGAAACAAGGCAATACGGCGGCAACGGACTAGGGTTTAAACCTAACGACGGTTTTTGTTAATGTGTTCAAATTTATTTATTTTTTTAAAGCTTATTTGTTTCTTTTAAATCAAATAATAAATTAAATATTTATCATAATAGCAAGATACTCTCTCTTATAAAAAAAAATTTAATTTATCTTAAATAAAAAAACTAAAAAAGATATACTTTTTAACGTTGTAAGTCCTAAGGTATTCTTCCCTCGCGATGTTAACAATAAGTCTTAAAAATATTTAAGATATAAAAATAATATTAACATAATTTAATTTTAAGATTTATCAAAATTAGTTATTAAAAGATCTATATTCTTAATAAAATAACAATAATATAATATTTACTCTTAAACATTTTATAAATAATTTAAATGATAAAACTTTATCGAGTCCAAACTAAACCCATCACGACCTCAAATATTATTGAGTTACACTTGGCAATCCAAAACAAGGTCCTATTCATATTAATTTCACTATAATATCTCTAAAATTTAGGATAAAATATCCACTTTATTAAATTTATATAATCATTTTTCATTACACACTACATTAGTTATTCTAAAATTTTCATTATCTTTATTTTT
>JBBMJZ010277411.1:0-18318 GCA_037833815.1 Zingiber zerumbet
TTGTATTTTGTTTCCTTTCCCTTTCTTCTTGTAGTGTGAACTTGTAGGGCTTCTCCGCCTTCGGTAGTTACCGTAAATGAGTGATTTCATAGTGGAGGGTGCGTGAGTGTGTGGATCCTTGGATTAGTCACCTCTTGTGAGGTAGATACCAAGTAAATCTCATTGTTAGCGTGTGTTGTATTTGTTTCTTGTATTTCCGCTGCACATCTTCGAAGAAACAAGCATTGAAGCACACGAGGAACACACCGAGCTACACATTCGGTCTTAACAATACACTTGTGTATTTTCTTCTTGTTTGAGTGTATCTTATTGTGTGAGTCTTGTACGAGGTTTCTCCATCTTTGATAGTTACCGAGAAAGAGTGTTTTTTTAATGGAGAATGCTCGTGTATAGATACCAAGTAAATCCTAGTATTAACATTACTTCAGTTACATTCCGTTACATATCATCAACAACGAAACAAGCTAAGAAAGCACAATGAGTTATTCACCCCTACAAATCAACCATAACATATATATATATATATATATATAAAAGATATATTAGATAGTTCGATTAATCAAACAGGATGAAGTTAGACTTTTATTGCATAGAAATTTATTGTTTATTTAAATAAATTTTATATAAGTTGCTTATTTACTCTATGTTTCTCAAACAAAATCTAATCAATGGGTTTAATCCATAGTTTGTAAAATTATGACCCTGAATCGTAACATCCTACTATAATCCGAAAGTAATTGTGAATTATATAAAATTAGTTTTTACAATAGGATTGGAATAGAATTGATAGGATCATAATAGAATTAGTAAGATCTTAATAGGATCGGAGCATAATCAGAACAGAATCGATGAAAATTTTAAAAGATGATAACTTTTAACTCGGATTATAATATGTTAAATTGAAGTTTATATTAGTTTTAAGATTTACCTTTAACCGTCTAATTTAAAAAAAAATATCATTTAAAATATTTTTGGAGGCTCAAATTTTTTTTAAGTATTTTTTTCATCTTTTACAGAGTTAAGGTTACGATATTGATATTATTTATATATTTATTTATTTTTTTTGTTAGCTTTTTAAAATTATTTTTAATATTCATGTTCTAATCAAAGATTCAATACCTTCTACTATATCATGATTTGTTAGCCTTTAAATTAAATTACCTTATAAATTAAGGGGCATTCTCGATATTAAATATCATTATTTTTATTATTATGTTATTATAAAATTTTAAAAAATTTGTATAGAATCCTATGATTTTAAGATCGGATGTTGACCGATCATATTCTAATCCAAATCGATTCTAGTAACATCATGATTCTATGTATTTCTCATAATTAGGGTTTAATACATACGTAGGTTACACCTATCACGATTGAATTATTAAATTATTAATGAAATTAAGATACATCTACGGAGATTAAACTGTTAGTAAAATAGGGAGTCGAAATATTTATATATCTAATATATAAAAAAATATTAGATATTACATAGATTTTTTTTTATTTAAATAAAATTTATATAAAGTTGCTTATTTAGTTTACTCTATGTATATTAAATCTAATTTGGACATCATTTATCTCCTCCGACGGCGTCAGGAAGTTTAGCGGCGGCGGCGGCGGCGGCGGCGGCGCCAGCTATTTAACCAAGAAGCTCTCGGATTTTCGTTTGGTAACTGCAGCAAGGTGGAAGAACAACCGCATGCATTAAACTAAAAGCCAGCAAGAACTCACAGGCCTAAAGCAAAACAAGCTGGAAACCTTCGTTATTAATTACTCTCCGTCCGTTTCTTCTTCTTCTTCTTCTTCTTGGTTGCATCTCCATCTCTGTGTTCTCTTCTATCAAGGCTCGCTCTGTTATCTCACGAATCATTTCATCTGAATCGAATACCAGAGCAATATGACTGCTCCAGGTAATATAAATGGCACGACATATTCTCCTGGTACACAGCATAATGCATTGGTGGTGATCGATCACAGTTTCTCCTTTTTACAGAGAAAGCAGAGGATGGTTTGAGGACGATAGAACTCTTGAGAGGGAGGCTGCTAGCAGAAAGAAGGGCCACAAGGACTGCAAACGAGGAAGCTAATAAACTGGCCGAAATTGTCTGCTTCTTTTCCTTTCAACATCGATCATTTTCTAATTTAGATTCATTTCCATTGCGTTCTCTCTCTCTCTCTCTCTTTTTTTTTTTTTTTTTTGAAAACAAATCAATGTTTGGTTTTAACTGAGTAGAAGAAAGAGTTGGAAAGCAAGCTGGCTGAGGAAACCCGTTGCTGGATGAGAGCTGAAAAGAGTCTGAAATATGCTTTAAAGAAGCTTGAAGAATCATCACTCGAAAATAGATCAGAAGAATAAATACATTTGGAAACAATCTTAATATTTTTCTAGGACAAGAAGAATAAATAGATTTGTGTACTTTTCTTTGAAACTAGAGTGCAATCCAAGCCAAAGCACCAAATCTTTCCCTGCAAGTGCAACAAATCACCAACTTGCTTGCTTCTCCTTTAGTTTGGTGCGTTCTCGATCTCATGTGAGTCCGGGGAACTGCTGAAAGAAACATAAAGTGGCATTGATGATATTGACAGTTTCTTGATACAAAGTAAATAGGCAGAAGCCACCAAAGTTTGGCATTTGGCGTATGAATATTGCAGTCGATCGCTGGCCTGATAGAAACAATTCATCCAATGCGAACACAAAAGAGACAAAAACATTATTATAAGGAAAATCAAAAGGCACCGAGCCTGTGACTGTGAGCCGAGGATTGCAAGTGACACAAGCTCAGAAATGAGCATAGATAGCGAGCACGCATAGATTGCATGTGATGATGAGGTCCCATTTCATTTCTCCATTCACGTGAACTCGCTTTACAAAAGATAACAAGCTCAGTCACAGCCCTGATTTCCTCTGTAGAATGTTCTGCTGCCTGCCATATATGATAATCGGATTTGGATCCCCTTGAGCCGGTTAATCTTTCATGCATGTGCAGACTGAAGTTTTTTCCCCCCTTTTTCTTAGTAATTGCCACAATCCAACTCTGTAAAATGAATGACTCAGTGACTGCTAGCAGTATTGAATGGCTCCCAAAGTACTGGTGCAGTGCAGGGTGGGCACCAAGTAAAGTAAGCTGCATCTGCTCATGGACACAATCATTAAAGACAACCAACCAACTGTAAAGATATTACTTACAGCAGTTGTTCTCTCATTGACTGTCAGTGCTCGGCTTCATGATGCTTCGACCACAATTTCCCCTCAAAAAAGATCTGCAGTGCAGTGCAGATATGCAGAGGTTTAATGAGGAACTAGAGCCATTCCAATGGCCAAAGTTGCCTTTGGATTCCTTTCTTAACAATATTGTAACCGAGTCCTAAGAGGGAAAGAAGACCTCTCATATACCTTAATTACTCCGCTATTATGAAGTGGTAAGTATATCTTGAGGCTCTCCATGCACCCAGATTCAAAATCTAGAGAGCGCGAGAAATTCACCTATCGTATTTGAACCACTAGGATCGTTAGATCATTGTGTTAGAATCGTTGGACCATTGTGTGGACTGTCATTTGTACTTCGTGAAATTGAAACAAGTAGCCTAGTAAAAAACTCATCTGGAATTGAAACAGTCACTTGAAAGATGAGTCGGATAGTAAAATTTAGAAGGTAGGACTTGCAGATGTCTCACGTGCCTTTTCTACTTAAATTATTGAAGAGATTTAAGTGGGTTATTTTCTATTGTTAGGGTTTGTTTATTCATGGAACCGGTTTAATTTGGAAAATTTTGAAAAGGGAAGAAGTAAACAAACCTTACTTGAACCGGTTTGCTTAAGCGGTTCGATGACGCCGTAAATTAAAACCTCCATCTTAATTCAAATTAAAAAGACACTCAATCGCAGGCACAGTACAAGTAACAGCACGCTTCTTTCCTTTTCTTGCTACATTTCCTTCGTCAGATCTCCATTCTTTTTTCTTGGTTTCGATCGCCATGCCCAATTAGATCCGTTTCCGCGTGATCTTTGTTTGGCATTCTGCAAATCCTGCCGAATCAGAACGGAATCGAAGGAGACGAAGCGACGACGAGAACTACAATCTCATCTCCATCTCTTCACTTTGGTGAGTGCAGCGGCCCGCTTCGCCGTTCCGTGATCGATCGCGCCTTTCCACTCATTTACTTCTTCTGCTTCGATGTTGTTCTGCGACGATTCGTATCAAAAAAAACAAAAAGAAAAAGTTGAGCTTTTGATGTGTTGTTTTGTGCGTGCGAAATGGAAGTCTTTTGTGGAGCTTCTTGATTGCCCATCTCTCGGCCGCTGGTTGGTCTCTTTCATCACCTTATTCGATCTTCTTGGTACTAATTCTCTTGACCTTGAGATTTCTTCAATCTTACCGCCTCCTCGCGCTTGTGTGACCGCATTCTGTATTGATCAATGCTGTATCGTGTTTGATGCTTCTTCTCATTGAAGTAAACAACCGATTTTCTTTTTAATCTATCGTCTTTAAGCTTCTGGTGGAACTCGCTGATCTGTGGATCTTAGGCTTGTGTTCGAAGTAATTGTTAACTTTAGTTGTTTCTCGGAATCAGGGTTTTGTTTATGAAGCGATGTTGAGAATGTGGTTGAGCAAAATGCATAGTATTGTTTCCGAATGAATCTTAGAGTGTAAATGATTTGTTCTGTAGGTGGCATAGCTAGTTATTGAGTAATGGATAGCTCGCAAAAGAAGGGGATGATTCCCGTCTCACCCTCCCATACTCCAAGATCCACTGAGAAAATTGGGAGAGATCTCCGGTCGGCTGAGGGGAATGGGAATGCCAGTGGCAAGTTTGACAAGGAAAAGGGGGTAAATGTTCAGGTCATACTTAGATGCAGGTAGGGTAAATTTTACTGTGCCCTTCTACTCATGTAAGTGTTATTAGTTTTTTCTTCTCCTCCATTGATTCAGATCGTTTTGCAGACCTTTAAGCGAGGAGGAGATGAGGATGAACACTCCCATAGTCATATCCTGCAATGAGTACCGAAGAGAAGTTGCAGCTGTTCAGAATATTGCTAACAAACAAATAGACAGGACATTTGTGTTTGATAAGGTTCTCTTTTCAAGCTATGTATGCAATACAATTTCTGATTCTTCCTTCTCTAGGTATATTATTTATCATTAGAGTGCATTCTATAATCAAATGTAGGTCTTCGGCCCGGCATCCAAGCAAAAGGATTTGTTTGACCAAGCTATTTCCCCAATAGTTAATGAAGTGCTTGAGGGCTACAATTGTACAATTTTTGCTTACGGGCAAACTGGTACAGGTAAAACGTACACCATGGAAGGAGGAAGCAAGGCAAAGGTGGGTTTTTTTTTCTCTCCAGATGTAGCTTGAGCTAGCAGATCCATTTGTTGATGACTAGTTGACTGTTGTAGAATGGCGAGTTCCCAAGTGATGCCGGAGTTATCCCTAGAGCAGTTCGGCAGATATTCAACATACTTGAAGCTCAATGTGCTGAATACAGCATGAAAGTGACATTTCTTGAACTATACAATGAGGAGATAACTGATCTTTTGACGTTAGATGACTCTAAATTTTCTGATGACAAATCCAAGAAGCCTATTGCTCTCATGGAAGATGGGAAGGGAGGTGTCTTTGTTAGAGGGCTAGAAGAAGAGGTGGTGTATTCCGCTAGTGAAATCTACAAAATTTTAGATAAAGGATCAACAAAAAGGCGTACTGCAGAAACTCTACTCAACAAGCAAAGCAGTAGATCTCACTCAATATTTTCCATCACAATTCACATTAAGGAATACACTCATGAAGGAGAAGAGATGATTAAATGTGGAAAGCTTAATCTTGTGGATCTTGCTGGTTCAGAGAATATTTCCAGATCTGGTGCCAGAGACGTGAGTAATACACTTCGTTTTTTTTTAATAGTTCTCCGTAAGTAATAGACTTATTGACTAACTGCCTTTCAGTATATGTTAAATTATTGACAAATCCTGTCTTCATTTCTCCATAGCATAATTTTGTTTCATTCATATTGATGGTTGGTGGATTGGAACAAATTCACTTCCTCTTCAGAAGTTTTCTTTTTGAATCTTTTGTTATGCATAATTAACTGAATTTTTGGCTAGTGTTGACCATAAAAAACGTACTATTACAGGGTAGAGCAAGGGAGGCAGGAGAGATAAATAAAAGTTTGCTTACCCTTGGTCGTGTTATTAATGCTCTTGTTGAACACTCTGGTCATATTCCTTACAGGTGAAATCAAATTAGTTTCGACTAAATTTACTTTCTCCGTACATATCCCATAACAATCAAATGAATCACCCTTACTGTATTTCTTGGTTTCAGAGACAGCAAATTAACAAGATTGCTAAGAGACTCTCTGGGAGGCAAGACAAAAACCTGCATCATTGCCACCATATCGCCTTCCATCCATTGTTTGGAAGAGACGCTCAGTACCTTAGACTATGCACACAGGGCAAAAAATATAAAGAACAGACCTGAGGTATTTTAGTTTATTTGTGAATATTAGGCCAAACGATCTTCATAAGTAATAACTTAGCGCCTGTTAATTTTTTGCTACAGGTTAACCAAAAAATGTTGAAATCTGCTGTGATCAAGGACTTGTACACAGAAATTGACCGTCTTAAACAAGGTTTCATTTATTCTCTAGTAATCCTAGCGTCTTGGAGTCACTGCTCTTTCAGTTTTGCTATTTATATATAACACTCCCCTGAATCGTGATATGTAATATTCAATTAAAAATAATAAAGTAAGCTAAAAGGAATATGTAGTTTACTTGAAACAAATTTCTCATCCGAAGACTCGTCACCAACTCTCAAGTCATTTGGCCTTAATATATGTCAATTTTCATCAGATTTCTAACTCTTATTTATTTACTTATCTAAGTGCAGAAATTTAATACTTGCATCAGTTAGGCTTAAAATATGCTGGTAGAGTGAAACCAAATTCTTTCAAAAAAAATGATCTGTATGTGGATTAACAAGGATCTGTATGTGGATAAAAAGGGTTTAAATAGTTGATAGTATGTGGATTATTAAATAAATTATTTAGTTGATGCAGCAACATGTAAATTTGTTGACCTTTTCTGTTGCATCATTATTGTCCAACAGAGGTATTTGCTGCAAGAGAGAAGAACGGCATTTACATCCCAAAGGATCGATTCTTGCTGGAAGAAGCTGAGAAGAAGGTTGTATTTTGACTATGGATATACAATCTATCTTCTTTTAAGCCTAAATTCTCCATTTTAGGCCAAAAGACGACATAATTAAGTATTTTTTAGAAATTTCTATGGATAAAAGTAAGGTTTATTTGTTTTGATTTTAGTTTTTTTATTTACCTATTTAAAGTTGTCGCATTAGATTAATAATGTGACTTAAATATATAATTTGGAGTTGGATGAGGTTTATGTGATCTCCCAAACTCAAAATGGTTACATCTAATTCATCTTAACGTTTTTGTATGGATGCAAATCTCTTAACATTATGTGCTCCAATGAAAAGTTTCAATTATTTGTCCTGCAGGCCATGGCTGAGAAAATAGAGCATTTGGAACTTGATTTAGATTTAAAAGACAAGGTTAATAGTTATATCTTTGATAACACTACCTCTTCTCATGGTCTTCAAGAGATTCATTAATTTGGTCTTATATGTTTTAATCAGAAACTAGTTGGGCTTCAAGAACTTTATAATAGTCAGCAATTGCTCAATGCAGAATTAAGTGAGAACCTTAAGCAAACTCAGGTAAGGTACTTTCTAATCTTTGCAACAAATGGCTTCAATTTCTGGTTAGCTGTTAATTTTTAGCTTCTCATTTTCTGCAGAAAAAACTGGAAGAAACTGAGCATTCACTGTTCGACATAGAAGAAAGATATAGACAGGCAACTTCAAAGATAAAAGAAAAAGAATTTTTTATCTCAAATCTTCTCCAATCAGGTGAGGATAGTATACCTTCTGGATATCAATAACTGAAACAGGTGGACTCTTTTACTAAGAGTTTAGTTGTACTTTATGATGTTAGGCTAAAGTACCAGAAATCCTTGTCATATGAATTAATTTTTTCATCTGTGTTGTCAACAGCTTGACAAGGTAATGTGATATCAATGACAATCTGTAGTTATCGAGTGAATACCTTGGTCTGAAGCAACAATTTGCTTATGTTCATATAAGCAAAGCTAGAAGGTCTCATTTCCAGCAGTAGTAAATAATTTAGATATATCTTCCTACAGAGAAATTACTCGTTGAGCGTGCACATGAACTTCGGTCAGAGCTAGAAAGTGCGACTGTGGATATCTCTGGTTTATTTTCTAAAATAGGTTCGTTCTATTTCTTTTTTATTTTTATTATTCATCTGGAGTGGAACTGAAATGTTATTCAGTGTTCACGGTCTGTGAAATTGGTTGCAGAGAGGAAAGATAAGATAGAAGATGGAAATAGGATACTCGTCCAGAAATTTCAGTCGCAATTGACCCAGCAGCTGGAGATTTTGCATAAAACTGTCTCAGTTTCCGTGATGCAGCAGGAGACCCAACTTAAAGGAGTGGGAGAAGACATGCAAATATTTGTCTCTATAAAGGCTGAGGTATCTACAATCTTGATGCTTTGGTTTTTTTTTCCACAAAAAAAAAAGAAGTAATATATGATAATTTGGTGTTGTTGGGTATGTTAATCTTATAGTTAAGACTTAAGAAAGCATGTAACAGGCCACCAAGGGAGTCCGAGGTCATGTTGAAAGGCTGAAGGCCCTGTACGGTTCTGGAATCAAAGCTTTGGATGATTTGTCTGGTGAACTTGACAAAAATTCGCTCTCAACATTTGGAATATTAAATTCTCAAGTGCAAATGCACTCTTCTACGCTTGAGGACGTAAGGCTTTTACTATGTGGTTATGATTGTTCAAGTGTGTTCCACCTTATTATTCTGTTGTTTTGCAGTGCTTCAAAGGCATTTCTTTGGAGGCTGATCAGCTCCTTCATGAACTTCAAGTGAGCCTCTCCGAACAAGAGGATAAGTTAGTGGTATTTGCACAACAGCAGCGTGAGGTAGTTTGCTTTAACCAATAAGAGAGTTAGTGAAGCAATTCTTGGAATTCTAACTTTGATCGGTCCCTTTTTCTTGTGAAACAAAAGGCCCATCTCAGAGCTGTGGAGGCAACAAGGGCTATTTCAAGAATTGCATCGAACTTTTTTGACACCCTTGATATTCATGCTTCGTCACTGACTAAGATTTTTAATGAATCACAAACTATGCAAGACAAGCAACTCTTGGAGCTTGAGAAGAAATTTGAGGTCTGTGATCCCGTTCTTTCATAATTTGATCGATTGAAGTGAACAGATTTCTTTTTCTTTTACTTGCTTACTAGCTTTTCTTACAGGAATGCGCTGCTAATGAGGAAAAACAAATGCTTGAAAAAGTAGCAGAGATGCTTGCAAGCTCAAGTGCCCGAAAGACAATGCTGGTATGGAACACCATTCTCATTAAAGGAAAAAAAATTATGCTGTCCTTGTTTGAAACTTTTGAACCTAATTGCAATAAAATTAGCTCATGAAACCACTTGAACAAATTAACTATTCAATTCCTGTAAATTAGCATAAGACTATCAACAGAGTCTAATATTAGTAGTGAGCTCTCTATTAAAATTTAGTCTGGTGGCAATCTTCATTGATTTAACTTCTGACTGTCATGTTCAGGTTCAAGCAGCAGTTGACAATCTTCGTGCAAGTGCTGCGCAGAGAACAAGTTGTCTAGAAAAGGAAATGTCGACTGCTCATAATTCTTCTTCATCGGTGAAAGAACAATGGAAAACTCATATGGAAGACACTGAAGCTCATTATGTGGAGGACATTGCGGCTGTTGAAACTGGAAAGCTTGAATTAGATGATGGTTTTAGGAACTGGTAATAAATTGAAATTTATTTCTATTTTGGCATTAATACCTATCATCTAAATCAAATTAGCGACATGACATTCACGTTGGTGATCAAAGCATGGAGAAGGCAAAATTGAGTTCAAAGCAATGGAAATTGGCTCAAAGTTCTTTGCGAAACCTTGATAGAGGAAACATGACATCACTAGATTCTATACTTAGGTAATTTATTAACAGTTTCTTTGTAGCTAATTACCACCATGATATCTGCTCATCATTTCATTTGGTTTTGGGTAATGTTATACAGGAATGGGCTTGAAGCCAACCAACGAATACACGGTCAATTGTCCATGGCTGCCTCAGCAACACTTGAAGATGTAGAGGCTGCAAACAAGGATCTTCATTCTTCAATTGAATGTAACCATTACTTCTGCACAAAACCTTTAGTTTTTTTTTTTTTGTTGCATAATTTAAAAACTTCGTATAGCCCAAGTTTATTGAAGATTTTATTTTCAGGTTCACTGAAACTCGATCATGAAGCATGTGAAGACGTTAATTCCATGCTTTTATCATGCCGCGAGGAGCTAAGGGAACTGAGGAGCGGACATTGCCACAAGATTGTGGAGATCACAGAAAACACAGGAAAATGCTTTGAAGAAGAATACATGGTAGGATTTGTTTCTGCCAGTCCAAGTCGGGTGCATTGGTTTTTTTTTTTTTTGGCCCATGCCTGTCTCACTCAAGATATTGGTCAGGTGGATATGCCATCATGTTCCACGCCAAGGAGGCGATCAATTAATCTGCCAGGTAACGCTCTCATTGAGAAGCTCAGAACTCCTGCATTTGAAGAACTACTGCAATCATTTTGGGCAGAAAAATCTGCTCCCAAGGAGATAAATGAGGATTTAAGACACAGCACGAGTCTCAGTTAAGAGTTTAAAACCCAAAAAATTGAAGCCAATGACGGTATATAGGATGTAGTTGGCAATGCTGTACATAGTATAATTGATGAGGCGTTTAGTCATTCATATCCTCTCTGTTTCATTCTTTGCCTGATTTGTCAAGGTATTATAGAGATTTCTGAACAAACTATGGGGCAGTTTATTCTAGAGCATGATAGCATAAAGTACAAAAATTCCATACAGGTTCTATTTTTTCCCCCTCGGTTCGTTCCTCGTTGAATTGTACTCCAAATACCAGTGTTGTCCGTCTTTGTATCATTTTATCTTCCATTTGTCTGCACGTTGCGTTGGTCTGTTCATTCCTATCTTTACCAGGATTTCTTGCTTCATAGAGATGCTTATTGACAAAAAATACAATCTGCTTACGAAATGTTACTCACTCTGAAGCAACAAAATTCATATCATTTATCAACATTCAACAACCGAGCAGTTCAAAGCTATACGCAGTTTTGAAAGTAAGATTCCAAACAGTGAAAAAGAATGGAATGGGTCAGTAACGGATAAATACCTCGTCTGTACACTCCATGTTTATTAACACAGGAAAAGTTGTTATGACTCCTAACTAAAGCGTTAGCCATTTTAGCTAACATGTCACAAATGAAGGAAAAAAGAAATATATGTACACCAACACACCTTGAGCTGGAACATGAGACTCACAGTGTGAAATTCAATTGGCTCTTTTCATGCAACAAGCAAAACATGCCTCAATAACAGGGCCGTATGTAATGTGTCACATCTTGGACGGTCGGACCTGTCTGCACAGGAAACATGAATTATGAGCGTGTTAGTGACCTCTTAAGATTTTTAGAGAATGCTTGAATAACATCTGAATTGAAAAATATTTAAAAAAAAAAAAACTTATCGAGTATGTTCTAGCAATTTAAGTGATGGACTATCTCGATGCTCATGTTTAGCACATTTGCCTACGTAAAACAACTCCCATTCTATCTTGCAAAACAAATACCTAGGCAACCCGTAAAAGAGACATGCAATAATCCGGACCAAATTGTACAAACTGCAAACCGTTACCACATTATCAATGAAAGCTTAGATATCTTCTTAACACGATACAGGTTTGCAGGCATAGACTAGAAACAAAAGATCCTGCTCTTGACTAAGCCTATAAATAGTCATGGCTCCTAGCGCTTATGTATACCATTTGCCCCTACACATAAGTGTACCAATTTCGCTTGTCTTTATATCGGTGCTACAAATCTGCACTATCCCTAGTTGATATGAGTTTTTGTTGGAACATCTTAGAGCTACAATACTGATTGTTAGACTCCAGCAATACCAGAGGGCCAGATAACCAACCTATTTGTGAAATACCAGACTCTGGCAAAATTTCTACTTCAAGAACCCATGGCTCAGAGTTTAGCAAGACATACAACAGAGTACAATGATTCAATTGCATTTGAATAGGCCAGTGAATATGAAAACTACTACTATTATCGAGAGTGAATAACATACACTATCGATTTATTCTGCTGCCGTACCAACAAGACTACCAAGTTCTTGCACAAAACAAAGGAAATTCCAAATATGAGCAGGCATAAACTACTTATCTTTCAGTAGGAACTAAACCCATAGCAAACTTCAACCATATCAACAAACTTAAGACAACAAATATGTATTCAGTCAAATTAACTGACTTGTATGGCATACCGAATGGGATTCTCACTTCACTTCAATAAAGGGTGTTACAAAGTCATGTCAAGTGACAATTTGGAAAGATGATACAATAATAGATCCAAATATACTTTAACTTGATTTTCAAAAAACATTCAAATAAACAATATTCAGCAGGAAAAGAAACAAGAAAAAAAAAGTGAAGTTAGATTAGGATAGCAGATCTTTTAGCATGAACAAATCAAAATACGGAAAAACAATGACAAGTCACAGCTAAGTAGCATAATTTATGTGCACAGAAACTAAAGGTATACTGCTTATTGCTGGATTAAAAAAAGGACACTTAAAAAACCGAAGATGAACATGAGAATTACCTGAGTAACTCTGCAACATAAACAAGCTTGTATCTAGTATAATCCTTTATTCATAATGTGATCATAATGCAACTGAACTGGCCTCTCTTGACAAAATGTCTCATCATTGTAATCCTCGTCGGTGGAGTTCTTTTGACATACCAACCTGTTTTCATTTAATAGATTCAATCCCAGAGAATTCCAATTACTATTGCCCTCACTAACAATGTTTGTGTCCATAAGAGAATGAAAGTTCTCTACATTTACTCCCATATCTTCATTAAGATGCTCAGCTATTTCTCCTGATCCAAAAGATGTTGTTCCAACATTTAGGTTGTGATCATGGTCCAGGCCAGTGGAAGAGTCACAAACAGCCAAGGAACCAGTGTCAACATCATTACCAATTCCAGGATCTTTCCTCTGCCTTTTCCACTTCTTAGTTGATGAGGTTCCATCATCCTCAAAATCTTCCTCTTCCCTCTCTCTATGAAGATAAACCCACAATTTTCTTTCACTATCAAATTGTACACAAGGATCGTGCTCATAATGCAATCGATCTAGAGCCCCACTCACTATTTGAGTCACTTGTGTATCAGAAACATTTTCAACAACATATTGTGAGTCCCTTAGCAGAGTACAAACATCTGCCCTAGTTCCAATACTACCAGGCAACCTGGCAGCTGCATCTCGAACAAGACAAAGAATAGTAACATGAGGCGGTCGATCAGGTTTAAGCATGAAATGATCCCGTGCCTTTGATGTTGGCTTTCCACCCCCTCTCTTCAATGGAGCAACAATTGATTTTCTACCATCAGCAGCTGTGTAGGAAAAGGCCCGATCTGGAACTGAGTACCTTAAAAATTCCTCTCTGCGGAAGTATGCTCTTACCTCAGTTGAACTTGAACCAATAGTGTTTAGACTCTTTTGAGCTCTCAGATCTTTGAACCTCTCCTTCTCATCCAAGTTAGAAAGCAATGAAGTAGGAGGAGGAGGGAGGCTCCCAATCTGCTGGAGGGTCTCCTGGCTACTCTTGAGCCAATTAGCAAAAGCATCAACCAACTTTACAAGCATCTTGTAAGGAATTCCCCATGCTTCTGAAGAAATTTCCTCTTCTGCATTTTCATTGTCTGGCAAACCAGAAGAAACGGGGCCTGTCCATAACCAACTTTTATTTAACTTGTCATATAATATTAGGGGCTTCCAACCCTTGACTCCTAAAGGTGCTGTCTTAGATGAAAATATCTTTAAAGCTCCTCGGACTAAATCTTGAAGTGGTTCCCGTGTTTCAAGGATGCATGGATCTCCAGGGTTTGATCTTAGTCGCTCAACAATCTCTTGAAAAGCAAGAGAAGGAAAACTGGCTTGGTTAACCATAGCCTCGACAGAATGAGCAAGGTGCTTGTTATTTTCTATTAGGCCCATCTCATTCAGCTCTTTTGTAATTTGTATTGTGCTGCAGTTTCTGTTCGGAAGATGAGCATCATTAAATGTGGAATCATCCATCTGATGAGTAATCATTGCCTTTCGAACAGCTGAAAGTAGATGGACTATGGAAAATGAGAAACCAGTGTGAATAGTTGGTGTGATAAGAGTGAAAGGCTTCTTCTGTAATTTTGGCTTAGGTTCTACATCTTCTGCATCCTTTTTAGATATACCCAGATCAGAACTTACTGCAGTCAAAGTGTCAGTTTCTGCGACCACTTTCCTTTTACCCTTCTGCTGCTTTGCGCTGGGTTTTTTCAAATAAAGGGAATCATCTGGCTCATCTGGGTAATGACCATTATTAACCTTCCATTTAGGTTTCTTTGATGCAGAATTACAACCTTTTAGGGGAAGCCCTGATGTTTCAGAATTAACATTCATTGACTGAGAATCAGAGAATTTGGCCGTATTCCCTAATCTATTAGCTTTGCTATTACTGCCTTGTAACTTTGAAATTTCATCCAAGTTATCCAAATGTTCATCCATCATCCCACCTCTGTAATCAACGGCATAAAATGATTGCTGTGAAGAATGATCCATGTTGACCATCCTTGTGCGCTTCTTCTCAGCATCTTTCAACTTCTCACTTGTGTCTTGCCATATGCCCTTCTTCACCGATTTTGAACATTTTATTTTCACAGAATATGAATCAATATCTGGTGTATAAACATGCCTATCAACATCAGGAAAGGTGGACGTACAATTTCTATCTTCATCAATGAGTTCATCATGCTTTTCATAGTCATAGGTTGATTTAACAATAGAAGAATGACAAGGTTCAGTGTCAGCACCTCGAAACTTCAAATTTCTGATCATAGGATTGGTACTTCCACCATTCCCGACCTGGTCAGATGTTTCAGATTCTGTCTCCTCACTCTGAGCAGCCATAGTAGTGGCTCTCGAGTAGTTCATGCTCATATCCTCAACTTCATTCAAATTATTTTTCATCTTCCTATGAGAGTTTCTGATTCTATGATCATTGTGGAGATAAACATCATTGGCCTGTGTTGGAAAAGTTCTGAAAGATTTGGATTTCAAATTATAATCAACTCCATCGTCTCCAGTTCCATATTCATGCTTGATATTCCATTTAGTAGCTCTGTGGTTTAAACCATCCAGTTTCAGGAAATGATCTGGTAAAATTGAATCCTCATGGAACTTATTTTGCCTCATGAGACGACTCATCATAAGGTTTTGAGTTTCACCTGTGGTAGAAGGCAACAATTCTCTCTCAAAATTTCTAGCCTTTTTTGTCTTTTCAGGAGATTCATCACCATAAGAAGCAATAGTTACCATATGATGTGCATTTCCATTTTTCCTCCTAGAATGGCTGAAACTACTGTAGTCTGCAGGCTCTTCATCACTATAAATGTTCGCATCATGTCTTTTCGCTGATTTCTCATTCTTTCCTATTCTAAATAAACTACTAGTTACAACGCTTCTGTGTCCAGATTTCCTGTCTTTTGGTGGAATCACATACTCTTCCTCCATGTCATCTTGATCTTCACCAGTATAATGCATAGTTTTTGGAGGAGATTCCAGATGAAACCCTGTATATTTATCCTTCGCAGTGACAGGCAACTGTGGAATTTTCACTTTATATTTTGAGGACATTCCATACTTCAAAGATGAAGAATGTGCAGAAGATGCACTTTCCTGTGCTGGAAACTTAGAAGTAGTAACCTTCAAAACTCCTTTTGTTTTCCCTTTACCAAATATCACAGGCTCCCTGCCCATGCCAATATCGCAAAGCTTAATGTCAGTTGAAGGCTTCAGAAATTGACGAGAGGCCTTAGAGCTGTAACTTGAGTAGAGGCGATCCATATTTACTTCCTCTGAATTTGTTTCAAAACTAACATCCTCATTCCTCTCAAGAGGCCTCTGTCTCTTCACTGTATTCAGAAACTGAATTCTTTCTTGAATAGAATAACCAGCACAACTTTGAAATGCATCCTTCAGGCTGACAAGACTCCTCACCATAGAATTTTGATAGCTGTGCAGGCAATGGTAGTGATCACGCCATTGCAAGGAAGCCAATCCATGGCGATAAAGAATGATCTTCGGGTCACATAACCCACCTTTCAACTGACTGAAAAGAGTAATGGGTGGGCTACCGAAGTGAAAATTTTCCCCAGAAAACAGCTCCTTGAGGGTAATCCCAAAGGTCTCCTGGTCCATGTCTGGAAGGTGCCCAGACAGGGAAAAGCGCTCCTCCTCCGTGAGATACTCATTCCACGTCTCCAATGACAAGATGGAACACAGGTCGGGGAGATCAAAGAGCTCAAGCGGGACAAAAAAGCTCTGGTTCCCCACTTGGCACAATTGAGCTCCGGGATCGCCGAGTTCCAACCGATCACACTCGTCCGTCTCCATGCCGGAGTCCACATAAGAAGCCTCCGAAGCGTACGACTCCGCCTTGCCGATCCCTGCACAAAGCTCTCCGTATTCCTCCTGGCTCGACGCACTCTGGGGCGGGGAACCACCACCCGTCCTCAAAACCCTAGAGGCATTCTTCAAAATCGCCATTTATCTATCTCCCTTTAGAAGAAACAACCTTTCACCTTCCCGCAAAAGTAAAATCGCCTGGAACAACCAAAACAAGCCGAAGTCGATCAAACAAAACACGAAAACGAACGAAATCGAAACCTTAAAGACAGCGACAATAAAAATAAGGAGCACTCGAGGAGGCGACCGGGAATGGGAGGAGAGGACGAACGTACCGCGAAGAGAGGAGACGAGGCAAGCGCGAGGATTGGATTACGAGCCGATGCAGAAAATTCGGAGTTAGGGAGGCGGAAGAGGAAACCCTAGCGAGGGAGAAAGCGAGAACGAGCCGAAGGGAGAGAGAGAAAGAGAGGTGGGGCGGTGAGAATAAGGAAGGGAGAGGCGACGGATTTGTGCGTGTTGTCTCGAGGAAGGAGAGGCAGTAGCGAGTGGTGGCCTGTGGGTGTGGGAAGAGGATCCTACACTGGGTCCGTTAATCTTCCAACCCGACCCGATTGGTTCGTTATCGTAAGCTAACGGTACGCTTCGAAACGGTTATGAACTGGATAGATCCCCGCCGTGCGTTGGAGGGGAAGGGTGGAGATTGATTATCACATTAATCTTGACCGTCTGTTGATTCATGTTGAAAAAATAATTAGCGTGGATGACAACATCTAACAGGCAACCAAACTGTTTTAACTCTAATAATATAATTAGTCGAGCGTAGAAATTTGCATGAACCATCCATTCTCAATGTTTGGTTGATAGAGATAGAATCAAGTTTTTAAAATGAAATCTAAAAATTTAAATATTAATAAAACTTATTTTTCTTGAGTTGAGTTTTGATAATAAGAATGAAAATTAAATTTAAAAAAAAATACTTTTAATATATTTATTTAATTTTTTTTTATTTCACTTTTTCTTTCCTTGTTCTCTTTCATCATATTTTCTCTCCTTATTCTCTCACCATATTTTCTCTCTCCTCATTCTCCCTCATCACACATTCTCTATTATTTTCTCCCTGTATTCTCTCTCATCATACACTCTCTTCTCATTTTCTCCCTCTTCGTTCTCTTCCATCACACTTTCTCTTTCATTACACACTTTATCCATATTTTTTCATCATACTTTCTCTCTCATCGTACTTTTTCTCTCCTCAATCTCTTTTAGCATTCTCTCTCTCTATTCTCTCTTATCATATTCTCTCTTCTTATTTTCTCTAATCACACTGTTTTCTCTCAGCGTATTTTCTCTCTCATCATACTTTCTCTCTCTAGTTTCTCATTTACTCTCGTCACACTTTCGCTCTCTTCTTTTTTCCATCACTGTTTCTCTCTTAACCCACTTTCTCTCTCCTCACTCTTTCATTTTCTCTCGTAATACTTTCTCTCTCTTCATTTTTCCATCACTATTTATCTCTCAGCACACTTTCTCTCTCATCATACTTTCTCTCTCCTCAGTATCTCATTTTCTCTCCTCACACTTTCTCTCTCTTCATTTTTTCCATCACCCTTTCTCTCAACCAACTTTCTCTCTCATCATAATTTCT
>JBBMJZ010277621.1:0-18317 GCA_037833815.1 Zingiber zerumbet
ACTTTTCCCCTGGGTTTTGGTCTCTGACGTAGAGGCTGCTTGTCTGAGTGTGCGCAGGAGTACTCGCGTCGTCCTCAACACCTTCTTCGCCCTCGTCATCCTTCGTCGACTGCTTGTGGACTATCTTTCCGGCCCACATCCTGAGCAACCAATCGCCACGTCGACCAGTCTCCGTCTGACTCAGTTTCCGGACGGTATCAGTTATAAAAAAAATCTTTTTTTTATATAAATATGCTACATCATAGATATAAAAATATGCTATTCTCTTTCTAATAATAATAATAATAATAAACTTCCGAGGAATCTCAAATCTCATTGTTAATTATTGGATTCACTCACATTGTTAATTCCGAGAGAAAAAAAAATCAAATTTAAATTTTCACTATTATTCTTAATCAAACTTCAAATCTATTCAAAATTGTTCTGTTCAACTTTTTAATTTGATAAACCTTTTCAAAAACTTTACATTACATTGAGGATGTTTTACAAAGTCTATCTTAACAAAGAGCCTTACAAGACTCGCATGATCGAGTAGGATTGTTGGTATGGTGGCTTAGAGACCTAGACTCACTTAATTATGGTAGCTCGACAAGACTCACATGATCAACACACTAAAGATTTTTTTTATATAATCTAGGTATACAATTTAATCCGATTAATTTTAAAGGTGGACGATCCAATCTCACAAACAATAGTAACTTTTGGAAGTACAAGTAGGCCACGAAAAGGATCCAATATCATTAGCAGTTCGAACTCCGTGGATCTTCTCAAATTTTTAGCATGAGATTCAAACCCTCACAATACTGTAACTAAGAGCATCCACGCCAAAACTTTAATTTAGTAAAAAAGATGAAATCCATCACCTTGGCACCCCCCTAATTATAGATGGTCCCCCCGGGAGATGGTATGGTCATACCGCTTTATCGAAATTTGACCCTTGCACCATTAAGCAATTTTTTCTTGTAGTTACCATCTTAACTATACCCTAGGACAGCACACCAAAGATTTAATTATGTAAATTTACTATATGATAATCAACTTGGCTGTGCCCTAGGATAGCACACTAAAGATTTAATTATGTAAATTTACTATGTGATAATCAACTCAGCTATACCTAGGGCAGCACACCAAAGATTTAAGATCTTTAGTCTAATGGTCAAATAGTTGGTCTTGGTTCTTAAATTTAATCTAAGATCTTAAATTCCATTCATCTAACACCCACATAAGAGCTTGGGATCAAGTTATTGCAACTATAATTTGAAATTTATCGTCCTTGGTTGAAGACAGATTCCTACCTAGTAGTCACATATATGATATATCATTCTCATCCTCTTGATGGTTTTTTACAAATGCTTACGGGACAAATAAGAAGATCATAATTTAAGTCTCGATAGAAATGAATATTATAAATGTGCATAACTTGCACTTTGAATTTATCGGATAGATGAATTAAGAAGAAGATTGTCTATCTCCCGAATCAGTCCAGCCAAATCTGAACATTTCAAATAAAAAATCAAAAGCTATTTTTTCAATCAAAATGAACCCACATCTCAACTATGCCCAAATTTAATGAAACCAATTTAATTTAATTTAATTTTTAATTTTTGATTTTTGATTTTTTAGTTTTAGTTTGACTGCGTAGATCGTTTGACCCTGTTAATCTTCGGAAAACACAACGGGGTTTACAATTATTATAATTATAATAATAATAATAATAATTATTATTATTATTAGCATCGTATTTTTCTTGGGCCAATGACTGACGCTTTAGGACCGAAAAAAAAGTATGCAGTCGCAAAATCGTACCCGAGTGGTGCCGGAGCGGCGGAATCCCTAAAGCGGCGTCAACACCTCGTCACGCCCGATGGCGGCCGCAGAGCAGCCACCGAAGAAGAGGAAGCTTTACGAGGCAATACTGGAACACCGCGCCCCTCCGCCTCCGCAGAATACCTTCGTCTCGTCCCCTCCCCCACCCCCTTCGCAGGAGGAAATGATCCGCAAGCGGAGGAACAAGGAGGAGATCAGGAATCTGGTAGATTGCTACCGAAGGATCAAGTTTTGCATTTCCCAGAAGGATTCTCGCCTCATGCCAGAACTTGAGCAGGCCTATCTGGCCCTAATTACCGCCTCCAGAGGTTCCATATCCCTCGCCCCTCTTTTTCTTCTTTGATTTTCCTAAAAATACCTAAAGCAATCTTCTAAGAAATGTTGATCTTTGTGATGCTTCCGTTGTCACATCATCATTTTTTTTTTCTGCACGAAAAGAAAATTAGCACTGACGTTCATTCAAAATTTCAACTCCAAAGGATCAATTATATTTTCTACTTACAATTGGTAGAGACGTCATTTTAGTTGTCGATAGTATGTTCTTCGTTAATTGTTGTCATAGATCACATAAAATTGAGAAGAACTATATTACATCATGTAATCTCCATTTTCCTTGTTTACAAGTCACTGTCCATTTCCTAACATTCCCTTACTCATCTGAAAATTCTTGGGCTTGTTTATATTGGAGAAGAATGGGAGAAAGGAAAAGAAAAGGCCCTCTTTATGTGTTTGGTTAACAATAGAGAGTAGAAGAATTTGTGTTCCTCTGGTTGGATACCAAAGTGGTAGAAGGAATTGACATACGAAGATATGATTTATTTTTCTCCACCTAAATACTGATTTAAAAACTCAAGGGAAGACAAAGGCCAAGCGATACAAAAAGTATTAGACCAGTGTTATCCTTTTTACTGTTCAAAAAAGAAAAAAGAACTTCTCTAGATTTTACTAATTTTGATTTGCATCAGCGTAATGACACCAATTTATGCTAATCCAATCTGTAGTTACAATTTTAAATGGACCCTATGGTGTAGCTATCCTTAATTGAATCAAATTTAATGGCATTGTTTTAATTCTAGGAAGGGCTGAAGTCAGATATGATTACTTTAAATCATTAAGGAGCACCAGGGTAAGTCAGTATTACTTACATCTGATATTTTTTTTAGCTTTGCATGATCCTTAGTATGCCTTTGTGCTTATGGTGTAGTTTTAAAATTCATCCTTATTTATAATAAACTTGATTTAGTGTATTGAATATTTAGCTCATGTTAATTTCTAGCTGATCATATATATTCATACCGAGTCTCCACAATTCTTTTTATTTCCAATTCGTAAGTATGAATTGTATCGTTGTATATGTGAACATAGTCCATCATATGATATGAATTATATGATTTTTGACGACTTAGTCCATCTTATGATATGAATCATGATATGATTTTGACAACTATAAGCTGTAATTACATTAAATAAAGTTTCTTTGGTCTTCCTCAATTCCTTACAACTCACACTTAAATAATTCAACTTGTGTGACTGTACAACATCAGAATGTATTAGTCTCACTTGAACATCCCTATATCTTATCATCCAGTTTATCTCATTTTTGCACCTATTGGAGCTACACTTTGTTGCTCTCGTATATTAGTATTTTGTTTATAAATCAAAATGTAGGCAATTCCATTAGTATTTAAAAACCTTGATTCAATTTTATGTCGTAAGCCTCTTCAATTGTAGCTTTGTTGCCAGTTTGTGGTGTTGAAGAGTTGATTCTTGTTCTAGTAGGAGTACACTATTTAGCAGTAGGCTTTTGTTTAGGTTCCCAGTCAACTTTGAAAGTGAAACTGTGATGTTCAATTTTCATGGATTCTTCTATTAAACTATTGCACGTGGCAACCTTCTTTCTGCAGTAAATACAAGTTATATAATAAAATAAACTACTTTATCCTATGTTATGAAACATGAATTTGGTTCTTTTAAATGAGATATATGTGCTGTTCTGTTGTGTAGGTTGTACGAGCGTGCAACGTATAGTTGCTGATCTTATTCCTCGGTATGCATCATTCTGTCCTACTGCTCTAGAAGCAGCAGCTAGAGTTTCCATCAACATGTATAATTGGAGTCTGGCTATAATCATGAGAGGAGAGGACATGGATAGTGTGGCATACGAAACTGTTAAAGCTTGTATTTTTGGACTGGTTGACATTTCTTGCACGGCATCATCTGAAGCACCAACATCCTCTGTCATTCAGGGCATTTGTTCTGCAGTTTTCTCAAACATTCTTAATTTTTTTGTTTCAACTTTTGAGGGTAAGGATATATATCCAGTGGCTAGCAGAGAAGTTGAAAAGCTTCAAGAGCCAATGGAATTCCTTCGTGAAATGAAGGATGATAAGGAGGACAATGAACCTGTTCTGCATAGGTTATTTAAGCTTCGAGCACTTAGTTTGCTCTGCATATTATTTGCCTTCCCAAAGAACTTACTTGCAGCCTGCTTTGAACTCTTTGTTTCTGGTGGAAATGATAACACTCTACATAGTGGAGCACAGTTCTTTCTCCGTCAGGTGACAAGTCATTTGAATGGTCCTGAGAGCGTAAAAAATAATGTTTCAGATGGAGAGACTGATCCATCTTCACCATGTCCAAAATCAGCAAGAACTGGTTTAGATTCTGACGGAAATGATCAAACCAAAACAGAAGCAAATAATGACAAACTAGAAAAAATGGTGTTTGAATCCAATATTTGTTTATTGGGAAAGGTATTGATATTTTAAACTAATTCACAACTTCCAGCAGAGATTATTTCATTATGGATTCATCTCAGATAGTACAATAAATACAGTAAAAAGTAAGTTAACATTTTTTTGTGGGGAACATACCTTGATAAAGCATGAGTTTTTTTTTCAACCTTTGATATTCCTAAAGCAACTTTCAGTAGGCACCGAGTTACATGTTGCTGTGCTTTGTGAAAATGCTTTGTTGAGACTATGAGTGCTTGAAAAGTAATGAGCCTTTATCAATAGGTTATGTCTTTTTGTGCAACCTTAATTGCAAGAATTATTCTGTTGTGTGCATGCTGCATATGCATACATAATAGATTTCTTTTAGACATTAGGGGTAGAAACAGTGATTTTGTTCTGGTCCTAAGCTTCTTCTCCCAACTCATACATAGATTCAGATGTAGAGTTGTTCATTTTGAATGAGAGATGAATCAATTATTTCAAACTGTTAAACATAAATTTCTGTAAGAATGCTGAAGACAATTTTGCTTTGAAAATACCTCCTTTTAGAGTTTACTGTAATTGTCTGACTCTATACATAAAGGCTAAAAGAACTGCCAAAAATGTGAATTTTGATATCCATTTCTATTTTCTAGTACTTGATTTTACGTCAAGGTGCGTTCTTTGTTGCATGATTGTGATATTCAAACATTCACAAACTTATTAACTCTGGCCTCTGTATGCAGGCAATTAAAAAAGATCCATCCTTGGGAGTTTGGATATTTTCCTATTGTAGAAAATTATCCAGATTACATGGGACACAGGCTACTAAAGAGTTATTATCAATTTTAGAAAATGCGATAGGGTCTTTGTCAAAGTTCATTGATGGAGCAGATCTGGAAGAGAATGACATGGTCTACTCACATGTGTCAAAATATGCAGATATCAGCAGCTCATATGTGGCTAATAAGTATCCTCAGCACAATAGAGCTCTTAATGTTTCGAAGGATATATTGCCAGGAGTTCCTGATAGTTCTTCAGCTGATGCAAAGAAAAGAAGTAATGATTCTGCTGAAAATGCTACAGGCCAACATGTTAGGTCTTTTTGCCCATTGCCACATGAGATAAATGCACTGCCAAAGGATGGAAGTTGCATTAGTGGAGGGGAGAGGTTGGCCAACTTGAAGAAAATGGATCATGAAAACCAATTCTTGGAGAAGACACCTGATCCAAGAGAATTGAAAAGAAGTCAGTCTATGTTAGGCATTGTGAAGGATTCAGATGGTTCTGGTGCTGGAGCTAAGAAGCACCATCACAGTACTGATATTGGCATGATGGCAGATGCATCTGCTTCTGGAGCTGCAACTGCAACATTTTCACTGCCTGAAGGGCATTCAGGTACTGGTGAACTTACACTGGATAAGTTCACTAAGCTTTTAGTAAAGCAAGTTGATACTTCTGTCCCAGAAATGGAGTTGATCAATGCATTTTCTAGATTTGGAGAGGTTGCAGGATGGCATTTTGACAGACCAAATGGTCGCTGCTATATAGATTTCCGGTTACATGAAGCTGCAGACCTCGCAAAGTTTCAGTTGCATGGTGCAAGGTTTGGGTCTACAACAATTCAAGTGGAAACTATGAGTAGAAACATTGGAAGTGCTGCTGACAGCATGCTTTTCTCTCCAATGGTTCCAACGTTGTATGGTGCTAGTGCTGAAAAGTGCAACCCTCAAATATCTCAATTGCATTCCTTGATTTCATCGCTCTGTGCGAAGTACAATTTTAATAAAAAAAATTCTCATGAAAGCAATAAGCAGAAAAAATATTCACTTTCCATGAAGGATGAAGCACCTTCAAACACTCTCTACATTACTCTATCTGCTAGCTTGTCTGCACCATTTGAAGATGATGATTTGAGGGCCTTGTGCAATCTTGCTGTGGGAAATGTTGGTGCTGTAGTTAGATTGACACGAGTAGGCTTGCAAAGCTCTTGCTGGTTTATAGAATTTAACAGTGTTGACGCTGCTGTTACAGCTTTAGGAAATATACAGAGTTGTCCTGACATGTTCCTTCTAGCTGAATTCAGGTATGAACTTCATAAATTTCTCTTGATATCCATAATTGAAACTGTTTATACTTTTCCTTCTCTCATTGTGTATTTTAGTTAATTTCAGAAACATCTTGTCCAAGTTTTGCTTAATAAACTTGTATGTGCTATGCACAGATAAAACCATCTCACTTCAAAATTGAAAATATGTCAGCCTGCTAAAATTTTCTCAAATGTTACTTGTCATCCACTTAGTAAATTTATGGAATTTGGCCAAGTCAATTTGTCATTGTTTCTGGCATAGTTAACGAGCTTAGAGATTCAGAATCATAATACCAACTAGATGAGTGAGCAGGTGATTAAGGTTTCAAAACATGTGTGAAGATGCTATGCGGTTGACATTGCATTCACATATGTAATCAGTATTAAAAAATATATTTTAAAAATTATGTTGATAACAATGACTATCTTATATACAAAATAGATATTAATCAACAAAGTCGAATTCATGCTCCTATATAGAAATTAGTCATACAAAGAAATACACAAAATATAATAATATATTTAAATCAACAATGATATATTTTAACTGCATATGCGGATGTTACATAGTTTCCTTCCAAATTCCTAGGTAACTGCATATCAGGCTTAGGTAGTCGTTTTTTTGAAACCGTACAGAGGATGAAAAATAGATATTTCTTTTGGAAAATAGTTATTTATTATCTGAAAACTTGGATAATGTGGTCATCATTATCATCCAACTATTTAGTGTTGGTTGGAAGATCTCATCGCTCTCTTGAACTCTTTTCAAGGTTTTTTGCTATTAACATCCAAATCAATTAACTCATTTTTTTTATTACATAAACTAAGGTGTTCTTTAGTCTCCTATCTACCTCTCTCTTTCTACTTCAACCAATTCAACTTATCTAATTATAAAATATATTGGTCATGTTTGAATACCTCAATATATTTTCTCTCATTTAATCATTATTAAAATGGAAAACCCAGGTGTCTATGTATTTTTACCTTTCATTCACCTGGAGATGGCTGGCCTCGCCTACGGAATTTTTCCACCCGGTAAATTTAGGAAGCACAGATGGGCCACGGGGGACGGTACCACGAGTGGTTCGAGTGCCGTTGGCGTTTATTTGCGCTATGTGGGAATAGAACCCTTGTTGCTTGGGAAACTCGTCCATTCGCTTACCATCGCCCCAAGCCCCGGGGGGCTCATTTAATCATTATTGAAGCTACACCTAATGGCTTTTATATATTAGTATTTTATGTCCCGATTTTTTTTATTAAACCCATACATTCATCTTATATTCTAATTCCTTCTATATTAATTTGTTGTACATGTTGTTTCCTGATTATTTAACAATCTGACTGCTCCATTGTACCTCATTCTCGAGAAGTTTTCCTTTCAACTTAAGGGGCACATGACGATAGCACAACACAAGTTTCTCTCCAATTCAACCAACCATTCTTTATACTATTAATGATAATTTTTTACTAGTATTTCTTTCTTGTTCATTAATAAATCCAAGATATCTAAAATTCTTAATTACGCAACTTTCATACGCTTCAATCTTTATTTGCTTGATTGTTTTCTTATTACAACAAAAGGGCATCTGTCACCTTTTGGTTCTTCCTAAATTTCAAAGCAAGGGCTCCATCCTTTTCTGGAGTGTTTAGTGCTTAGTTGGAGCTATTGTGGTATGCAATCCTTTTTTGAGTAGATCCAACGAGTTGACTTTTTTGTAGAGATTTGTCTAGAATAAATTTGAGTTCAACTAGAATGTTTTGTTAGATGTAAACATTTCACAATAAGTAAAAGAAAAAAATGGTTTTTACTAGTTTGAAAAATTCTTTCATTGCTCCTTTAGAACTCGATCATAAAAGATCAAGGTACAGAAACAATCTCTACTGCTTTAAGCTTGCATACAGCCGTGTCATGCTACATCTAGTGGTCCTTTCAATGCTTGCAATGGTGGCAGCCTAGCATGGTAGTCATCCATTGGTGGAAGCCTAGCACAGTAGGCATGCCAGCTCATAACTAAACACACTTTAACTTTCCCTTTGGTGGAAGCCTAGCACGCTACATGTACTTTTACATCGTCTGCTTCCCTCAAGAATTCTGATATTTCATTTACAATACATGCTTGAACTTTTCACTTAAATCCTACCTTTTGGTCTAATTTTCTTATCTCAAAGATTTCTCTTTATTGTAGTTAATCTTCATGAGAACTGTTTAGTTATTCTCTGACTCATTTCTTTGGTGTCTCTTTTGTATAACTCATGATAAGTATTTTTTTCTTTAAGTTTTGCTCATCAGGCTGAATAATCTCCTTTTGAATCTTAATCAACTAATGCTGTGTTGAACTATTTATGTCCCTCTAACCTTTCGCAGGAATACTGGAGTCCCTGTGTATCATGGAGAATCAACCACACCAAGGTCATTAAATGCCTTGGGATATCCACCATCTCCTGGAGAATTTGGGTCTGCTAAACCAGGAAATCCTTATGCTAGATCTTTTGTAAATAAACCTGATATTGGTCACCACCATATGCCAGTATCCCCAAGAGTACATGTAGATAATTTAGGAATGCAGTTGCAGCATGGTCAAGCATTCCAGTCAAATTGGAATCCTACTACTGGTGCTGAAATTCGTGAGATGTCTATGGATGTATCATTCCCTGGTGAGTACTGCATTGAGGTGGCTTGAATTTCCTGTCCATTTCCATATTTTCTTACTAGCTCTACACTTTATGATGATTGATGACTAGGTCCGGCAACCAATGCTATTGACAGAAACTGGCATTACATGAAGCAAGAAAATGAACCACAGATATTTGGTAAGGGGAGCATACCCAACCGCCCTAGCATTACACGTAGTGGCTCTGTCATACCACTGCCATTACCATCACCTTTGGCACGCCCTGTCTATTTCACTCCAAGTAATTGTTGGGATAGTTCCGGTCGAGGTCCTCCCTTAAACCGAACTCCAACAGGAATGATGCTCCATGATAACCGTAATATTAATACATGTCCTGTGCCTTTTATACCCTCTTCTATTACTCCACTTTCACAATTGCCAGGTGGTGCCCTGCAGCAGAGACTTGATCAAGTAGTGAATGTTCCTCCTCTACCAAATATAGTCCCACCACCTCCTCTCCCATCAGATGCGGCACCTCCATTACCTTCATCTCCACCTCCACCACCACCTTCACAGCCACCCTCTGTTCCACCTCCTCCAAACTCTCCTCCTTTGCAACAATCCAAGGATTTCCTCTTGCGAGCAAGTGTATTATCTTCTCACCATCAATGGCAAGGCAATCTTACAAAAAGTGGTGTTCACTATTGCACAATTTATGCAGTTAGAGAGGACTCTGTTGCCTGTAAATATTTAAACACATTGTCAGAGCCAACAGAGTAAGATTTAATTTTTCATATTTGATTCTGTATCTGATGATTTATGCAAAGTTTTAATGAATTCTCTCTTCTCATGATGTCGCAGTTGGCCTCTTAGGTTAGATGTAACAAAGCGCACAGACATTCAGCATGTTAAGTCAACTTTTGCAAACACTCCACCGCACAAAGTGAGTTGCTGGAGACCCTTGTAATCACCATTGTACTCTACCAGGCTACCTTCATTTTACTTTTATTTGCATGATTTACTTTAATATTGTTGAAAGAACTAGCTATTTGTTGTAGAGGAATTGGAGCATGTGAAATTGCTTTCTAGTATGCTTGTGTGCTCATACAGGCCAGTGGCAGACAGGTGGTTTCTGTTGGTGCAGTCTGCTATGCTGCAAAGTAGACATAGGCGCACCATTTCAAGGAAACATCGAACAAAGAAGAATGACAGAAACTATGTTTGTTTTTAGTCAAGATATTTGGGACTAAGATTGTCAACTAAAGGAACTAACTGTTTACGAGATTCTTTCTTGCTTCAGATTTGGTAAATTTATTTATTAGGAAATGTGAATTCAATATAGCAATCATTTAGAAACTGGCCTTTCATATTTGCTATTTTTAGAAGTTAGTTCTTGTCAGTTGTTGGTTCAGGAATATTTTCTAATTCAAGTACATCAGCCATTGGAAAGGTCTATTATGTTAGGATTTAGGATGGATAGGCTTCAAACTATCTGCAAGCAATAAGACCCAAGCATTTATTGGGATTTTATCGACTTGAAATCAGCCTCTTCTGGAATCAGTTGCCTTGGTAGGTTTCTCAGAGGGATAATTGGTGCGCTTCAATATGAAATTAAATGCTGATGGTTAAAACTATATTGGTTTGAAAGGAAAAGGTGTTTACTGCTTACATATGACCTTCCATTTAGGCTGAGCTTATAGGAATATTACCAAATTGGTGATTGATTAGTTTCCAATACTATCTTTGCTGAATTTGTTCCACCAATATTCTTGATAGTTTTATTGATATATTATATCATATAAAATAACAAATTTGATGATTAGGAGCAATCATACATTATATTTGAGCATGCATTAACTACAAAGGTATAAATTTGTTTTATCCACAGCAACCTTTATGGTTGTTATTTTCCTATCTGCATCATAAATCTATTTATTGAATTCCTTCATGACACCTTACATAGTAAACCTTTAAGTTGGTTATAGAGCTCAGACCATTAGTTCATATACTTTCCTATTATTTTTCTGTTATGAACTTTTATTGATTAACATCATCACTCATCATGAAAATTTTCATAGAAAGACTGCCAGTTTGAGGTTTACCTTTTTGCAAATCAATAGTGTTTCACATTACTCTACTTTACCTTGATGGATGTTCAAAACCATAAATATATAAAATGAATCCTTTAGTAACATATTAAGCATTTTTTGGCAATAATTACTTAAATCCAATCCATAAGATGTCTTCACACTTCTAAAACAGGATGGTTTCACATTCCTTTCCATGCAAAATTCCTGATATTAAGTTTGAATGACTATTTGGTAATTAATTTTGTTCTTTTCTTTTTTTCTTTTTTTTCATCAACAGAATCACCAAATCCTAATTTTCCTTATTCATATTTTTTATATTTTGTGTGTACAAAATCATCCATTGTTGGACTCAGTTTACTAGTATTGCATTCTCTTTTTATAAACTTTGTGTGCATGCTTGCTCCAAATTCAGTATGAATTAGTTTTTAGCATTCACCTACCGTTCCATTTTCATATTGTTTGTTCATATCCTGCTAGTTTAACATTATGTTTGATGCAGAAATTAGCATATTTGATTATAGTCCTCTTGTAATCGACTGATTTTATACATTACATGCTGTAGAGAGAGGTCTGTCGTTTGCTACCTTCCACCACAAGTGACCAAAAAGGAGTAAGTATTTTTCTTCAGTGCATTGTACTTTAATCCAGATCTGAAAGCATGTCTTATATACACTTAAGCATGTTTTGATTACTGAATCCATACTCCATACTGTATTTTCACATTTATTCTTCCTAAGTACAGTATTTTAAATGGCAGTTGAGGCGGGCCGCCTAGGCGGGAGACGGACCTCAACCGCACCGCCTTGTGTCGAGTGACGTGTCGCTAGGCTCGGGCGATGCGTGACGGGTTCAGACTCGTCGCCAGGCCCAAGTGGCGTGTCGCGTCGGGCGACGTGTCCGATGCCGAAATGCTGAAGTCAATCGTCAATAGAATAGTTTTTTTTTTAATTTAGGATTTAATCGAAACTTTAGATTAATAATTTTAATCATAATTGGGATAATTTAAATAGGCTTAATTAAAGCCTAATAAAATTATCCTATTAATTTCATATATTTAAAAAAAATATTATTATTTATTTTTTAAAAAAATATTTAGATTAACTTTTTTTATTTTTAGTTAATATATTTTATAGTATTTATTTTTAAAAAAATTTTGTTCCTTTATTTAATTTTTTATCTTTTAGCTAATATATTATTTAATTATGTATAAAATAGTAAAAAAGTTTCCAATCGACTAGGCGGCCGAGGCTATAAGCGGTCACTGACCGCCGCTACTGCCTACTTGCTACTGCCATTTACAACACTGCCAAGTATAAAGAGGATCATTCATTACAGTGCAGTCTCATATTGAATCTTTATCTTCGTAATTTTCATTTTCATTTTCATTTTCATCAAGATGTGTTAATTCAAACATATCATGAAATATATATTTTTTATTTTCTTAATAAGGATTTTTTTCTCTTCAAAATATTATAAAAATAAAAATATATAAAATGAGAATATTTAAAATTTATGATTGGGACTAAAATACTAATTGAGGATTTTTTTTTTCGAGTTTAAATTTTCATCCACTGTTTTAGAAGTATGTCAATTTTTTTCACCATTTGAAAAAGGAAATTAGGGTGGGGTCAATCTGGGTTGGTTTTAGACTGTCATCGGCTTGCTTTGGCACTGGTCTAAGCTATCCTCAGTTGGCTCGTGAGCCACGTAAAGGCCACTTGGCCCGTTCCGGTTTGGGACTCGAAAGTGGTTGTGCCTTTTGTGTTCTAGATGCAAGGAAGCTTTGTGGATGGAATTCCAGCCAATGGGCTAAGACTTGCACTGTACGAATCGAGAGGTTGTGTTGCAGGTTGAGGTGTCAGCAGCTACCCCTTGCACATGGTGAGAAACAAGGAATAGAGAGAGAAAGGATCAAGGGAAATAAAGGGAGGTCGGCAATCTACCCTTTGGGAAATACTACTTTTAGGCAATCCTAACCTACGAAGTAGCTTCTAATACCATGTAGAATTTTGGTAAAGGAATTAATTATTGCTTATCAATATTATCATGTATAAATTATCATCATAACACTAAACCAATATACTAATGTGGGATTCGATCCAATAAGCTAATATTCCTATTCCTCTTAACTTGTTTTAAAAAATATATCTATATTAGCAGTGCATTAAAGGAGATTGCATTAAAACGACAATTACTAAATAAATTACTGGGAAGAGGGACTCCAGAGTAGGTGAGGAGGATGCCATATGCTGCTCCCTCAAGTTAAGCAATAGCAAGTAACATGGTAACTGCTCCTGTGGCTTCCTAGAGACAATATGTTTTTCTTCACTATTGACTATAAAAATTCCACTCTTGGACTCAACAAATTCACCATTGCTAAGCTATGCACAAGGAATCAACCTCCTCACGTCTATGTTTCATCAGTGCCACTTGACCACCTATTGTTGTTGTCATTGATGGAGAGTCCTGCACTTTAATGCTGCGAGGAAACTCCCTCTGGGAGAATTCCTTCTTGCCAGTTGACCACTGAGAGAACATGTTGTCTTCATAGGTATCAATGTGACAGAGAGGAGGGAGTTTTTGACCTTGATGTCAGTTGTACTGCCACAACAGATAATGAGCCACCACCTGTTCCGCCATTGTCAGGTGCGTGTTGATGAACACTCGTGCGGCTACATGAATGATTGCTAGTGTATTTGATAATGAAGCCACTGAAAAACATATGTAACCTCCAGGAGAGGTGAATAGGTGATTAATCAAAACCTAACCATGTAGTGTCTAATTGCGTGCCTGGTTGGGATGTTAGATTATGAAAGCGGATGACCGTATTGACATGTGCTTGCAAGCTCCCCATTAGATACTCCCACACAGCTATTGTGGATAGAAACATCCAATGCCAAAATATTGCACTCTAGTTTCTGAACTGTGTTTGATGTCAATACTATAACTTTTCAGTTGTATTTGGTTCGAGTTATCATTGCTATGCTCTATTCCTTGAGAATTATTCTGATTGAAACTAGATGATTCTTAATGTGGTATCTTGTAAGCTAATAAGTTGTTGTAATGATGTTTACTGTTCTGTTGCAGATTCAGGACTTCACTTCGTATTTGAGACAAAGGGATTATGCTGGAGTGATAAAGCTTTCCGCGAGCAAGTCCATGTGGACAAGATTGCTCTTTATCCTCCCCTACTCGCTTGACACATGCTCCTTGCTGGCTATTGCACCTCAACCAGCGGAATGCCTGATTGCTTTGGTTCTGCCAAAAGAAACAAATGTGGAACCGTAGCTTTATATAGTGTAGTGTGCCGCATGTCTATATCTAACATTTTCCATTTAAGAAATATACTCAGGAACACATTTTTGAATGCCTGTAAAATCTTTCTTTTTTTTTTAAATTTTATTTTAATCTTTGGGCTCTGCTATTTAGCTTCAGGGACTGGGCATCCGAGTGTTGTAATACTGATGCCGTGAACAAGCCTGGCTGTACCTACGTTATATGTGGTTTTGCGAAACGACTCAATGTTTTGCCCAAAGGCAAACCTGTTGTTTGCTTTTGAATTTTCAATTGATGTTCGTCTTTTATCCTTGTTTCCTTTGATAAATAGAGGGAAGCTTGTTCGACATATTAATTTAAACATTCATTCTTCATAGGTCATGTGAAAAGTTAATATTTATCAACAATATTGACAGTGGCATGGGCCTGATAGAGCCAAGGACAAATTGAATTAATAGTGAACATGTAAGCTCACACGTAGGGTGTCCACACTCCTGCTTTATGTTGGTTTCTTGTGACTAGGTTTTAATTGTGTTGTTTTCATGTTTCAAACTAATGGCATTGTCTTAGACTTGTGTAGAGCTAATTCTATTGTGGATCATTTGAAGTCCATTGAGTTTGTCTTGAAGCTTGATTGAAGCAATCTCATGAAGTGAGCGCGGACGAGCTTCCATCTTGACAAATACAGTGAGAAGATTGTTGGTCTCTTAAGTAGTCGAGTTCAATAAGATAGTTTTGATGTGAATAATAATTTTTTTGAAGTTTTTCTTATTATTTTGATGTTTTTGTAAGTAGGCAAGTGTAGAAATTTGACAAAAGTGTAGCAATGATGAGGCTGAAAAAAGTTTTAGTCAGGTTGATTGAATACTTAAGAGGCAATTGGAAGATAAACAAGATTAATGTGTTGGTAGACTATTCAAGAGTTCAAAGTTAATTAGGAGCACAATAGGTGCCATTGAGGAAGAGATGGAGACACTACTTCCAAACAGATGCGAAAGATCTAGAAGCTAATTCTATTGTCAAGGAATATCTAGAGGTGAGGCCTTGTGGAAGGTAAAGAAGATTTGAAGGCGGGGTCTTTTGACAAATGAAGACAAGTGAGTTTTGAACGACTATGAGCAATTATAATCTCATATTTTCTGGAGAAAGTTTTCCAAAGGCTAAGTGATCTTGACTGAAGGTGGAGAAGATTTACTGAAGGTGGAGAAGATGGTAAATCGGAGATGTGATTAGAAGTTTGATGGGGCGAAGATTTTATATGATCCTGCAATACAAAAGCATCAATGTTGGGCCGGGAAGGGATTTCCGGCGTTGGCTCTCCGACGCTCAACTCAGTTCCTAGTGATGTGGAGAAAACTGTAGCAAAGAGTGTGTAAGATAATAAAGTTGCGCATACTTACCCCTGTAGATGGGAACTCCATTTTATAGTGCCACTTTAATGTCTATGCACTCATCTCAAAGCAGCGCACATTTTCCTAAACATTCTAACAAATCAAAAAGTGCCCCCAACATCTTTCCTTAAGCGAGTATGCATATCTCTGATGTGATAGGCTAAAAGCTTTTAAAATACAGTTTGTCTGTGAAACATGCTCTATTATCAGTGGCACAAACCTCCAAAAGAGTACGAGGAGATATGCGGATGGGTCCTGTTATAAGTTGATCGGTGTTTTCTTGGTTGGGACGCCCTTGCTTGGTAGTGATGAACAGCACCATCTTCCTTTTACCTATCCTTTTCGGAGTCGGAGGGATGCCTCTCTCTCGAATGGACACACCATCCGCTCGAATGAGACGGCGGCTGGGAGCTATACTGTCTCCGTTAACTTAATGTTGTCCACTCGGCCTTGCTTACCCGGTCAGGCATACCATCCGTCCGGCCATAACTGGCTCGTTTGGCCATTCTGCGGCCAACGTCTCTTTTCCTTCTTTGACTTTGACCTCTACATTAGCTGATCTCCTTTGCTTTGACCTATCTTTGGTGGGGCCCATCTTCATCACTATATCACAAGGCTTCCCCTCAAGTCTAGTTAAAGGAAACTGCAAGTTTGACTGACTGGACTATTAGTATGCTCTAGAACTCCCTTTTCCCGATCAAGTGTGCGAGGGTTTAGGGTCACTGCTCGGCTAGGACATTATTGTTCAAGGGTTTATAGTCGCCGCTCGGTTGTGGTGTTTTACTACACTAGAGTTTATAGCGTTGTTCGATAGTAATACTCGCCACACAAGAGTCTATAACTGCCGCTCGTCTCTAATATTCGCCGCACAAGAGTTTATAGCAGTTGCTCGACTAAAAAATTTGTCATACAAGAGTTTATAGTCGCCGCTCGGTTGTGATGCACACTGCACAAGGGTTATAGACGTTGCTCGGATGTGATGCACACTACATAAGGGTTTATAGCCGTTGCTCGGATTATCTGATTCTGTTCTGAGCTGAAATTTCTTTTCTTTTGTTTCACTTGCTTTGCGTCTGGTCGGCCATACAATTGATGTTGTGTGATGGTCGACGAGATACCCGGGAGCTTGTGCATTGCCCATGCGAACACATTGTGATTTTTCCTTAGGCAGACAACCAACTCCGCCTTCTTCTCTGGACTCAGGTTGGCTGCAATGAAAGTCATGGCTTCCGACCGATTGGGATGCACTTGGGCTTCTTCTTTTTCATTATAGACCAGTGCAGGAGGCTCTTTCGGGATTGCATTTACCTTCAGCAGTTGAGCCTTCCGTGCGACCTGTGACTTAGTCTTGACTATTTCTACATAGCATCGCCGAACTGCTAGCTAGTCGCCCTTAACTTTGTCGACCAAGTATCCACGAGAAACTTGATCTTTTAGCTTAACGTTGACACGACTACTCGAAACTCGTTTAGCGCCAGTTGGCCTAGTATGAAATTGTAGGTAGACATACATTCATCACATGAAGTTTGTCGTCCTTGTCCTCTTGAGAGGCTCCTCCCTAAGAGATATGGCCAGTCGAGCTTAGCCGATCGACAACACCAAATTGCCTATAAACCCGTATAAGGGTGTTGCCATGGGCTACAGCTTGCTCCGATCAATTTGTACTTAATCAAATGTCTTCTTGAATATAATATTTACCAAATTGTCTGCGTATACAAAAGTGTGGTGAATATTATAATTAGCAATTATCGCTTTGATGATCAGGGTGCATTGTGAGATACCACTACTCCCTCTAAGCCTTGAGAACCGAAACTGATCTCGGGTCCTTCCGCTCTTTTCTTGCTGCATCCGAAAGTATGTATATCCAGCCGTCGGGTGTGTGACTTCCAAGCTTGGTTAGAATCACCATCGGTCGATCCCATCAGTCGGTTAGAACCAGCCATCTAAGGGGCCCGAGCGGGCACTGCGCAGCAACATCAAGAGCCCCGGACTCATGCAATCCAACATGTGGACGCTGAGCGGGCAAGGCCCAACGAGTCCCAACCATGAACTCCGCTATTCTATAGTTATCATCGCTCACTAAGCCATAACACCAGAGCTTGCTACCATCTCAAAGCGAAACCTCACCAACCAGATTCTCCAAGCTTTGCCACCCATCCTCGAGTCCCGATCACCGCCAGCATAGGCGATCAGGAGGACATCAAGAGGAAGACAGGTCGAGAGCCGAGCAACACCCTTCATGAAGAGAATATGAAAGGCTGGCCTGGGCATCCGCCGAGCGCTCACGCCTGCCAGCCCGCAAAGAGGAAAATCGCAAC
>JBBMJZ010277722.1:0-18315 GCA_037833815.1 Zingiber zerumbet
ATTGTAAAGTTTGAGTTTGGTTTGTTTATCTTAACGAGCCTCATTAAACGAACTCAAACGAACTTTTATCGAATCTAGTTCGGAATAGCTCATAAGCAGCTTGGTTCATTTACACCTCAAAAAAATACTTAAACTTTTTAGTAAAAGGTTTTTAATTTTAACCTCATTTCTCACCTTTTGGAGACAACATAAAAAAAAATGGAGACAAGAAAACCGAAACAACATATTTTAGAAGAGATTTTAAAAATATATTTAAAAAAAGATAACAAATTAAGTCTATGAAAATATTTTTTAAAACAATATCGAAAGAATATTTACAAAAATTTACTAGCCTTTTGAAAACACTTAGAATATTTTTAAACCACTAAAAATGTTTTCAAAAAGTTGTACAATTAATTCGAAGCAATATTTTCTAAGTATTTAAAAGATTTTTAAAAATTTGTCTAAGTACTCAAAAATGATATTTTTAAAAAATATTTTGAATTTGTAAGAGATAATTTTTTCAAATAGATTTTCAAAAAATTTAGAAAATAAATTTTAAAAAAATTATTTTGAATTACTAAACATAATTTTTCAGAAATAACCTCTTATAAAAAGTAGAGTAAGACTGCGTACAATAGTTCCTTTCTCAAAATCTCGCTTGATAAGAGCTTAGTGTACCGGGTTATTTTTTTTTCAAGTACTAGAAATATTTTGAAACAAAATTTTTCTAGAGGGTTTTCAAAAATATTTCTGCACTCTTGAAAATAAGTTTTCAAAAATATTTTTAGGAATATTTCAAGTTTAGAATTTTCGAAAGAATTTCCATATTTTAAAATTGGAAAATAAATTTTCACAAAGATTTTTCAACAATGTTCTGAAGGATAAAAAACGGATATTTTCAATAGTTATTTTTGAACTTATAAATAGGATTTTTGAAGTAAGAATATTTTTTTGAAATTCTAAGTAAGATTTTTCAAATAGTAAGAGAATTTTCAAAACCATTTTGAAATTAAGAAAACTTTTTCAAATAAGAACATTTTCAAACAATGTTTTAAAAATATTTTCAAAATAATTGAAACATTGACTCAAAAATATTGAAAGTTGAACACATGGAAAACATACCCATGCTTGCAATTAATTCAAATTAAGCAATTAAAAGGAATAGAATCCAGCAAGATACTTATTAATGTTAGGTGGGTCCTTTAGAGTTCAAGCATGGTCCTCATGACATAGCGCATCATACATTTAATACTTATATATTTATATTTACCTTTTTCTATATTCATAAGACCAACACTAAAGGATATTAAGATAGCGAATCTATTTTTTTTAGTCATTCCATTTTGAATTTAAACATTGCTTAAGCATGATTAACTAACTCTAGAAAGAAAAATAATATTTTAAAATAAATCATCTAATTAAATAACTGTCCTTAAAAGGAATATTTAACTTTTTTTTCCTTGCTCAAAGCATATTGAATGCTCATTAAGTCTAGTTGGAAGTTAGTCATCTAAGTGGTCAATTTGGATTTATACTCCTTGATTTATATTGATGCACTTAGTTTTCATGTGGAGTTAGGAATCAGGTCCTAACATCTCACGCTCATCTATATGGTTTAGTACACAATCAAGTTAGATCTAAGTATTGTGAAATGCAATGACTCCTTAAATCTATAATTATATGATTTATAATGTAAGACTTATACTAGTTCCAAAAAATATAAAAATAACATAATAATATAAAATATTTCTATTCTATCTATCTATCCAAATCATGATTCCTATAGATTGAGTAATCACATGTAAAAAAGGAATAGCTGGTTGATTTTTACTTAATATCTCACTCATTATAAATTATCAAACAGGTTAGTCCTATAGGTTATGTGAGATAGTTCTCAATTTTACTTGATTGTAATTAATTTAAATTTTGAAGGTTATTTGATCTTGGATTAGATTCAAATTTAACCTTTAGTCAACTAAGTGGACATTTTCAAAGTTGGTTTCTGGATCATGATGAGGTACTAAGTGGGCATTTTCAAAGTTGGTTTCCGGATCATGATGAGGTACAAGGGTCGTTTTAATCAGATTAACGACTACTTTCTAAGACAAAGTCAACTCCAAAAATATACACTTAGCCAACTTAATGAAAAACCATAATCTAACTAATTTAGGATGTGGCAAGGTAACTTCAATCAATTCCTCCTAGCTGAGTGCACTAAGTAGGGTACTCCTTATCAAACTCAAATACATTTAGATTGAGCATCCCTAACGTACTATCATCTCGTCACGTCTTGATACTATGTTGTCAAGAATCAAAATAATCTTTTTCCGTATCTAGCCACTCTAAATTAAGCATAAATTAAACTAACATGGATAAAGAAAAAAAATATATAGATCAATCAAGCATGCAATTTTATCTAACAGAAAACATAATTTTTCTATTGGCTCTCCTGGATCACGACTTTGATAAGATCGGTCTAAGTAATGAACTTGATTCTTAGAGATTCCATATTAGTTTGTCCCTACTTGATTAATCAAACTAGATTTCGAGATCCATGTTTGGACTTGTTTTCTTGCATTCTGATTAAGTAAAGACATGTACGACTTGTATCGATTCTTAACTTTAAATCCAAGTTTGGATCTATTGTATATAACTCTTTGAGTTTCAAGTATCATGTTTAGATACCTGGAGCCTAAAATGAACTGTTCAAACGATCCCTTAAATTCTTCGACTTGACTTTTCAGAAGAGAATTCTCTTCCTTAAGTTTTTGAGCTTGAGTTGAGGTTCCAACCTGAACTTTATCAGTTGAAGGACTTGGATTAGTCCTCTCCTCAAGGGCTTTTACCTCTTTAAGGAGTGACTTGACCTAGACATTAGACTTAACTAATTTTTAAGTCAAAAATGAAATCATATAATACAACTTTTCAACTAAGGGAGAGTTTATCTCGTGGTTTAGTTCATCTGAATCAAATACGGATCTGTGGCTTGATTTGTACTCTAGCTTGAACTCGGATTCAACCACTTTCTCTTTTACCTTTAGAGTTTTCTTCCTTCTTTGCCTTTTAACCTCCTTTGAATTCAGACACTCAGCCTTGAAGTGTCCTTTTTGATTGTACGCGTAGTAGGAGATTTCTGACTTGGACTTCATGGTTCAATTTAGACCTTGTTGCTTGCCCTTTGATTGGATCATCTTTTAATTTCATACCTGGTGAACCCTTTTTTTTTCTTGAACAATTTTTGAACGGTTAATGAAATCTTGTAAGCATCTACCATAGATGCACACAAAGTATTTCTTGGAAATGCTTTAGTGCATACTTGATTATGTCTCGATTCTCCACTTGTTGTCTGATCAAGTGCAGCCCGTTGAGAATGGCCAAGATTCGGGGGTGTAGTTGACTTGCAGATTCTCTATCCTGCATTTTAATATTATACAATTTATTAAAATATAAATCTCTTTTACATGCCTTAGTGTTGGAGGCTCCTTCATATAGCTCAACCAACTTATCCCATAAGTCCTTCGTGCTGATGAATAGCCGACTTGATTGAGCTCTTCTTTGGACAAGCAACATTGGAGGGAATGCATTACTTGTATGTCAGCTTTGATATTGACAGTCAATTTGTCATATCCTTGTGGTTCTCCTTCTTTGTTGGTGGATAATGTGAATCTAGTCTTGATCACAATTCACATTTCCACCTAGGTCTTCAAGTGGTGCTCCATTTGACCTTTCTAGAAGTCGAAATTGTCATTGGAGAATAGCGGAGGTCGAACTGTGTTGTAGCCTTCCCGATGGGTCATTTAGAAAAATTCTTGCACAAAAAAATAACAGAATATATCAAGATTTGGTCTTGCATTTGTAGTGTGAGATTAAAAAAAATAAAAACAAATATGCAAACAAAAATTTGCTTGAATGATGGTTGCACCAAGTAAAAGCTCCCCCTCTTTGATATCAATCGTAAAATTGAGAGAAACGCTAGAGTGGAGGGGCAAATAGCGCACTTCATTTTTTCCCGTTTAAAACTTGTTTTCTCATATTCAAAATAAGTTACAAAAATGTAAACAAAACATTGAAGACTCGTTTATTTTACTTGGTTCACAGCCTTAGACTACTAGTGCAAGACCCATGATCGTTGATCACTTTCATTGGACAATCCACTAGTAATATCTTTCTCCAAAGAGAAAGAGACTCATCTTTTACAAAGAATAAGAGATGGTAACAAGTTTACCATTCCTTTAAAGATTAAAGCAAGAAAATAAAATTAAAAATAATTATACCAACAATAAAAATTATAAAGTTTGGGCATGGTTGTCGGAGCGACAATTCGAAGTAGCGTCAAAGTTTCGGAGCCCGGCGAGAGCAAGAGGACTTGAGTAATTTGCATATCTAAGCCTCTGGTCGAGCTTTTCTATTATCAGGATTGGTCTATCGATCAGTCTAATCGGTTTATCGATCACCCTGAAAATTTGGATCCAAATCTAGTTGATCGGTCTACCGATCTAACCCTCAACGAATGTCTTCCCTCCACGTCAATTCCTTGAAGTTGATCTTCTGCCATGTCTCTATAGTCCTTATCCTTGACCGCACCTTGTGCCATGTCAGTTGGCAACTCTTATCTCTATGTCATGTCAGCCAGATGAATCTTATCCCATGCCACATCAACCATCTTAGACTTATCTTGTCTACCTCGGATGACATGTCAACACCCTGGACATCTCGGTCGACACCTCAGCATACGATCAAGCGAACTAGTCGCACAGTCTATCAAACCGTTTTGTCTACTGATCGGGACTATCAGTCTACTGATTCTTGCAAAATAAAATTAGCATAGACTATGATAATTAATACATAATAAAGTTTGATAGTTACTTAACTGTCCGATCTTGATTTTAGAATTTAAGTGAATCCTCAGTCAGATTATCGCATAAGGTTGTCCCCATAACGAGGACTTGTCATTACCCGATCTTCTTTTCAAAAGAATCACTCCACTCTGATTACTTACCTCAACTTATTATTTTCCAAATATCTAGTTGTTCAGATTTATTTGAGTTTCCTCTACTCAACATTTGATCACTTGACCCGCTGGACTTGATGTCCGGTCTAGCTGACCCATTAAGTCCATCTTGTTAGATGTCCTATCTATTTACCCATCTAGACTTTCATACTTGATGTTCTTGTTTGTTAAGACTTTAGATCTACTAGAGCTTTCATGGTTGATCTACATGTACACTTGATCAAATCATTATATTACAATATGACTTCATGATTTAATTATATGATATTTCTTGCACTAACAGTATAATTATTCTAACATTCAGTATATTGCTATTATGTTTATTAGGCGTATAATGCATGTGTAATTTTGACATGTAGTGTCGTAAATTAAGGAAGAATATTATTAATTTAATAATTATCTTGGTCAATTAATTAACTTTTAAAATTGTTAATTATGTTGATTAATTATAATTTGATTAAGATAAATTAATAATTAATTTATCTAATTAAATAATGAGTGATTCTGACATTAATGATTTATTTATGCAATATTAATTTAAGGGATCAAACCATTTTTTTTCTCAAAATGGTTATGAGATTATTAAAAAAGTTTGAAATTTTTTTACTATTATTTTTAAAATTAAATTAGTGAGGTTAATTGGATAAGATCCTAATTAGAAAAGTCCAGTTAAAAGTTGCTTAACAATTTTAAGATTATATTCAAGAGGTTAAAAATAAGACACCTAATCCTTTGTTTGGATGGGTGAGCAAAGATTCATTAACAAAAGGGGAAGGGAGTAAAAGTAAAGTATTTATATTCTTTTTATTTGGAAGGAAGGGAAGATTCATTAACGTAACATGTGTTATCTTGTTTGAGAGGAAAGTGAGGATAATGAAAGTTAAATCTATAAAGTTACAAAATTATCCTCACTTTTATTAAAAACTTATGCGTTCAAGAACCTAATGCATCTTGCATACATTTATTAGTTAAGACTTATGTATTCAAACATTTGTAACTCATTTGTTAAAGTTGGCATCAAAGTTGATGCCGGTGTCAAAGTCCGTGTCGGCATAGGTGTAGGCATTGAAATCGGCGTCAGCATCGGCGTCAACGAAGTGCGAGCATCGGACGGTGTGAGTCGACCGGTACGAGTGTTTTTTATCACGATGCAAAGAATATCTAAAACAATAATTTTTAAAATTAATATAATAAAATAAGGATAAAATTAGAATATAATTTTTTTTAATTCTTCTTACCCTTTTCAAATCAGGGTTTGTTTAATGGACAAGAAAGGTTAAAATTTACCCTTATCTTCCTCCTAAACATGATTCCAAATTTCCTTTCTCCTCCCCTCCCCTCCTTCCAAACCGTACGTAAAGTGAGACCTTGAAAAGAATGTCAGATATATTCAAGCTCTAATGTCGACCATCTACTCTCCCACTGCAACACACGCTAGCACCTCCGTCCCAGATCAAGAAGATTGTGTTGCATGGACAAAATAAAGGGATGTATTACATTGCTCAATGCATCTCCATGAGGTAAAGACAAAATCAATTTGCTATTTCTTTTTTGTAACTTTGGTTTGATCGTGTCGCCTTCCGCTACGACAATCCCACCAATACCTAAGTCATACTGGTTGATCGATCAAGTCTCAAATTGTAGCACAACTTCAATGCATAAAGGGCCTAGCTTGGAAACACTATAGCAGTCTCAAAACACTATCAATAGTTCGTTAGAATTGTTTCTAGTCAACTAGAATAATGTAGCAATCGATTGAAAATACTATAGAGCAAACTAAAAGTTGTTCTATGGACAAAAGAAGACTATTTGACCTTGACTAGAAGCTTGTCTAGTTGAATAAAGAAGCCTCTAGTCGATTAAACGATTGGCCAAGGTGATTGGAAGACCAATTTCTAGGTAAAATAAAGGTTTCGTTTAAGCTCTAATTGATTAGTTGGTTTGTTGAGTCAACTACAGGATTCTATTCAAATGACAAGATTCTATTCAATTGAAATGTTATTGTTGGAGTTTGATGCTCAAACTTGGATTATCTAGTCCATTGAACCTTTGCTTCGAGACTCGTAATTCATCATCTTTGTTTTCCTATGCTCACATATCACAAGTGCCTAAAAAAATCTAAATGCTTTGACTAAGGTTGACTCAAACTCTCTCCTAAATCCTAATGATTCACTTTTTCCTTGTGTTCATTCTCAACCCAAAGATGATGACATTTGTTATGAGAAAAACCCAATTAGAGTTAACTCGAGAAAAAATTATAAAATTGATTAAGGACTTAGCCTTGGATCCAATCTATAAAAAATTATCTCATTGTCTCATATTTCAGATATTAGTAGAATCCTTGGCCTCCGATCCAATCTATAAAAATTTATCTCATTGCCTCATATTTCAGAGATTAGTAGAATCCTTGAAGAATGAGGCACTAAATATATCAAGTCGTGGAGTGAAAGTTAGGTTTTTCAAACCACATTGCATACTCATTAGTTTTCTTCCTACTACACATTTTAACACTAATATTTTGTGCAAAGAAATTATATCACTTATTCTTTGCCCTCTGCCTAGCATGAATGCTCCAACAATGCCCATAATATTTTTCGCTAAATTCTTCCTTTAATAATATCTTTTTATCCATCTTTATCATCACCATTATTATTGAATATCACAATTCAGTTTTTTGAATAAAAACTATGATCTCAATTCTTCATCAAACTCAACAATAAGGTATGTAGTAAAACCTAATACTCCCTGCCATAGAAGACACCATAGCTTTAATGGGCAAATGCAAAGCCAAGCTTCAAGTTGGTTTCTTACATAACAGATCTTGTATACACAAAACGACAAGAGTATTATAATGTCAACTTTATGGGAAGACTATAATTCCCACTTGTCATCACCCTTGCATGTCAAATTTATGTGTGTTTTCTTATTTTATATAAATTTACATTTTTCTTAAATTGTCCAATCTTGCTTGCAAGTCATCATCTATTCCACCTTCACTTGCAGCAGTGGCTTCAACTTGAGCAACCTTTTTGTTTGCCTCAGCACTTGGGACTGCAGTTGAAGGTGCCTTGACCAGCTGCAAACAACGAACAGATCAAGAATGCTTATTTCTAAACATACAGAAGATGAATTCAGCATATTTAGGTTATAGATCATGGTCGAGGAGACATTATGGATGTACCTCTGAATTAATGTCGATTCCAATTTCATCGAGCACTTGGCTCACTAATTCTTCGGTTTCTTCCTCCTCCTCATCTCCTTCCAAAGCATCGTCAATGGCATCCCCCATGACCTCGCTCACCATTTCCATTTTCTCATTTTGCATCTCAAACTCTTGCATTATCCTCTGTAGTGCAGGTAGGTTCATCTGCTTGTTCATCTGTCCCATAGCCTTTGTAACACCTTTCATTGCTTCCCCCATTGCTTGTGTTGACTTCAGTGTCTGAAAAACCATAGCGAACCCGTAATTATGCTAGTTTACTAAACTTGGAAGTAAGCTTATCTACCCCTAGTGCAAAGTGTGTTACAAAATTTTGCAAGGAAATAAAATGTCAAATTAGATAATGAGTACCAGAAGTAGATAATGAATACCAGAAGGAATTTTTTATCGATCCTCAACAGAGGCCAGCTGATAGCCACTCTCGAGTGAAAATATCCAAAGATTGCCATTGTCATTCTGCTAATCCATTCCATACTTAATAAGAACATTTGTTGTTTGATTGTGGAGCTTTTGCACAATCAATTATATTGGTAATTGGAATGTTATACCTAGGTTTAGCTAGCAATGCCTGATTTGTGTCATGATTAAATAAGGCTAATGCAGAATTCAAACAATGCATGGAACACATGGCAAAGAAGTGTATGTCCCATTCATCAATCTAACAAGGAGCGCGCAAGATTACCATCTTCCCAATGAACTTGAATTCCAATGGCAAAGTTGTCCGTTATTTTGAATATACCGCACCAAACAAATTACCACAATTTACTGGGAGAAGAGGAGCTTCAGTGCCAGCCATTTAGCTGCTAAGATTTTAACCAAGATTGTTCAAGAGAAGCATCTTGATTAAGTGTTATGATTTCACTTGGATTCCACTTAGTTGCTAAGATACAGAGACAACAGTCTTTTTAAATAAATACATATATCTAAATCTGCTTTTAAAATTTGACGAATTGCAATCTCCCTCAGTGTGCAACTAGTATTTAACTTAAAACTAAGAAAATCTATATGAACGCACACAAATCAACTTTTCAATTTCGATCATTAATCATTATCTGAATCTGACTACATGCTAATAGTTTAGTGCACGGCTTGACTATCCAGTTTGTTGCCAACTATTTAAGTTTCAATAACAGTGGGCAACTGAAGACAATCATCTGCTATGTCATCCAACATTATGCCACCAAGAGAAACAACTATTAGTGAAGACTCACTTGTATCCCACAATACAATTTCCCAGAAGAAGGTAAACCATGTCCCACACGTGGCTTTCATCTCATCACTCATGGTCTATTGCCAACCCAAATCCAAAAGGGAAAGTGGAATAATTGAGTGACAGTGAAGCATTAGATAAATAGAAAGAAAGTATATACTTTTTTATAAAAACAAAAATAGAAGGCATAAATTAAAGGCAGGAACCGAGATCAAGATGAAAATAGACCACGGAAGGGATGTAGAATCTCATTACAGTCCTAGAGCATGCTCAGGAGGGTCCTTCAGCTATACACTCGTACAGGTGGTTCTCGAGGGTGTGGATGGTTGTGGTAAGAGGTGGTGGAATGAACAATGGGATAGGAAAAGGAAGCACCTTTTGCACCAACTTCCAAAGAGAGGTTGAAAGGTTATAGTCAACTCCAAGAATGTCATATCAATAAAGACAAGTTCACAATGCGACTCTAAAGAACAGCAACGATGGTCTTTTTGGAGATAAAAAATAGTCAGGAAAAATACATTTGATAAACTTGAGACAAATTGTACCGTCTAAGAAACATGGTTTGAACACATTTGATAACCCACCAAACTGCACCAGCTTAAAACTATGGTTTTTTGTGATAACCATTGTGGGGCTAAAAAAGCCTAGAAAACCAACAATACAAAGCAACTGGAAAGTAGTTAGAATCTAACATTTTGAATTAAGGGATCTTGTTAGTCAACAACGTTGGAAGAAAGAGAGTAGTTATTTAGTATTTTACTTTTATAACAAGGTTTTGTTGTTCAAAGGGAACAGCAAGGGGGGCTGTGAGAAGTTCACTGTAGGAAGCTACTCATCAATCACCCTGTGATTCAATAAAAAGAAGCAATAGCAAGGGCTCAATCTTCCTTGTCGCAATAGGTGGCTAGAGGACACATCTGGTGTCACAAGGCTGTGGGTAGGCATGGCAGTCATGAGTCAAGTCCTATGGTATTTGAGTGCATGAAGGAAGGATGTTGCTTGTGTGCATCATGGTGTCACGCAGGTCTGGCAATCATGTGTCTGCAAGCATTGCACAAGGAAGGACACAAGAGCTCAAGATTTAATTGGTGTGCGGAAATAGTCCTCACCAAGAACTGTAATAGATTGACGGCTCTGATTCTCATACCACAACATAATTAATGGGGATTTCTTACTCTAGCTAATCCCCTCTAACCATATTTGTATTCATTACTTTTACAATTTACACCAAAATGAAATATTTACATTTAAGTGCCTAGCTATTTACAATTAGGTCTTTAAACACTTTATATATATCTTCAACTAAGGTCAAAATACATGTTTTATTCTAAGAGTTTTATATATATCTTCAATTAAGTCGAAATGAATGTTTATTCATGTCGAAATGAATGTTTATTCAAGTATTATTTGGAATTGGGTTCAATACGGTTTAAAAAAAATGATAATTCCAGTTAGCCTCATTGACTATATCTGGGGTGACCGGTCCGGTCCTACGGAAGTTTCCCATCGGCCACCAAGGTAAATCGGGAAGCGCACGTGGCGGCCAGCCCAAAAGCCCAGCATCCTTTGATTACGCCCCCCATTTGGAGGAAAAATTCCTACAAATACGTCGTAGCTGGGTTCGAACCGCGGTTGTCTGGGAGACAACCTAGATGTTCTACCACGACACCATGGCCCCGGGGACGCTTCAATATGGTTTAAGATGTGTTGCATGATGGAGATGGGGTTTTATTTAGTTTTGATTGTGGGTTCAATAAGTAGCTGACCCACCAAGTGGGATAAGGTTTAGTTGTTGTGGTTGTTGTGGGTTCAGTAAGGCTCAACCCGGGCTTCTAGTTTGCATTAAATCATTTTTTTTCATTGAACTGGATTCAACTATGAACAGATAGACTATCCAGGAGACAAGATAAGGGAAGGACCCTGACAAGCAACTCCCCCCTTCATCTTCTTTTGCGTCTTCATCTTCTTTTACATCTGAATGAGATCAAAAGGGTGCAAGGGAGATCACACGATCAAATAATGAGTGACAGAGAACACAACAATCAAATTACTTGAAGCTGCAGTGATAAAGTGGCACAACTAAGAAGAGAGATATCTAACAAAAAGTATTGACATATTGAATAGACCAGAGCATAATAAGGGGGAAAATAGAGCAGGAGAGATTGAGACAATAAGGAAGAATATTTGTCAACTCACTCTTCCTAAGGTGTAGAGTCCATAACAATCACTACAAACTAAGACAAAGGATTTTAATGTCGATAAAATGATGCATGATTGGCATCAAGTGGCACCACTAAAACAAATAATTTTTGTGTATTGACCTAGTTTCAATTTAGTCCATGATCAAAATAATACATTTCGTTCATATTAACCTGCATGGAATGAGATTTAGAAACATGCAATGAATGATTACTATAAATATTTTTAATCAATATTATTGTTTCATATTGCTTAGAATTCTAAGTTTAATTACAAAACTAATTATACAACCCAACATTTTTAATTAGTACATTTTTGATAAAATTAAATTCAGGCAAATAAAATTTAAATTTCTTTAATTTAGTATCACATTAATATATCCAATTTATTCTACCACATATATATACATTTTTGAATGTATGGAGTATTTTACCAGTATTATATACACAATTCAGTATCCAGTGAAGATTAAAATACTTATCTGGAAAGGAATTCAGCATCTTCCACTTAATTGTTATTGTTCTGGGACTTTTCTGAAGATTTTTACATACCCAAATAGTACCAAATAATAAATGGATATTATTCATAGCATTTTCCTCAGCATGAGAAGTAATCGTGCTTAACTGAATGAATAGGTGGCAATAAAATTCAAAAGTTAAGTTACCTGAATTCTCAGTGATACACCTTGAAGTTGTGATTTAAGTGCATAAAACTTTGTGATCTGATGCCTTGTTCGAATGAGGTCCTTTGCCATGACCTTAACTGCTGCCTGTATAAGAAATTATCCAACAAAGAGAAGCTATATCACAAGTCTCATACAAAAACAATGTACAACAACAACCAAACCTTATCCCACTAGGTGGGGTCAGCTAATATCATACAGAAACAATATGAATAATTTAAAACAATCATGTCTCAGGAATAGACAATAAAACACAGATAACAAAAATAAGGTAGGAAGCAGTAACAGTGAAAAGTAACAAAAATGTTGGCACAATTCACAGGGGAAAAAATAAAATCAAAGGCTCAAAGTGTGAAGCACATTGAACCCATCTTATCAAAATCAGACTATTCTTTTTCATCTTCATATGAAGTGAGATCGATGCAGATCAAGGGGAAATAGGCAAATTGTTAATCAATATCAACATTTAAAGAGCCATTTTAGAATCAGTGAAGTTGTGTTTCACCATCCTAAGTCCTAACATGTTAGCCTAGTCACTAGATGCAGTCAGTCTCTAGAGTCGAGAAAGAGTTTGGCTCATATCTAACAAAAAAAAAATTATTCCAAGAGCACCTCACTATTCATCCAGCTCCTTTCTACTACTTCACCTGCTAGGAATAATTTGAGCATCCCATAGGTATGAATTCTTAAAATCTCAAAACAAACACCGTACATGAATAAAACTCCTAACAAGCCCCACCAAATATATAGAGATAACACTTCTTAGAGAAAAAAAAAACAGCTTTAGATAAGTTTTAATTTTCCACACTTTTCAAGTTTCTTAATTATGTTTATTTTTTATTTTTTTATAGTGACACAAGGCAAAAGGGGAGAAAAATGTCAGATCGATATCTTTAATTTTTCAATAAGGGCATCCACAACCCACTCTCATTATAACATCCACCACCTCATCAAAAAGCATGGGGTCCATTGTCACATACTCATTATAATAATACATTTCTTTTACTCACATTCCTTTTAACATCAACACTCATTATTTATGGGTCCAATCCAGTCAATCATCTTAAAATTATATCATATTAAATAAATACATTTTAAATGTGTTTTAAAATATTAAAATTATTATTATTATTTTTAATAATAATTTTATTTTAAAAAATAATTTTACTGTTTTAATTTTAAAATTTATAATTTTTTAATAGATAAAATTAAAAAAAAATAATAATAATAATACACTCATGGGATGGGCTAGCCCTGCTGACCCACCCCATGCCATCTTGAACATTCAACTTCTTGAACGCGCTCAAGATCTATAACACCCCTTCACAATGGTATTAATACCAAAGGGGTGTTATAACATCCATTAATAAGAGCATTGTGGATGCTCTAATACATAAAAGGTCAATCCAATCATTTGAGCAAAAAAATTTATTGACTCTAGAATAATCAAAGGGAAGATGAATCTGACTGAAGCTAGTTCATACGGTCTTCACAAAGGCAAAATACAACATTCTCACAAGAAGACGAAGACCAATTAGAAGAGTAGGACAAATGAAGAGGCGACAAGTAAGAACTTGGGGAAGCAACAATTTAATGTTTTCATATTAATATTAAGTACATGGGTAGTATCATATGTAATATGCATGCAATTGTACAATGCATCTAACGCATGCTTGGTGGGTGAGCCCATGCAATGTGAAAGTGGAACAGCAGTGTACAATGAATAATGGGTAGCAATGGTAACCCGTATATACCCAGAGCACACACATATATATAGAAATAGTGGAAAGAAGAAAAATACCTACCCATTTTTGGTTTGCAGAGATAAGAGTTCTGTCTTACAAAGAATTCGGAGAGGTTGTAAGGTAAATTCCCTCTTTAAAAAAACACACAATAAAACAAAAGAAAGTAGAAGTTTGTCGGTTTCTCTGACTGATCCTGACATTGTTAGGATATAGCAAGTATCTTGGAGAAAAAAACCTACGTCCCTACCTAAAGATGCAAATGGGTTATTACCAGGCATAATCAGGCAATGAGCCTAGGGTACAAATAGGGAAAAACTTAGACAAAATTCATTAGGCTCCATTCAATCCAACTTGAAAATATAATATATTTTCTTCAACATAAATCTAGAGACATGTCAAGCCTATGATTTGAAAGTTGGTTCTCCTTGAACTTTTTCTAGTTTGTTACTTTTTAAGGGGCAAACAGCCACAACTAGAATCACTACAACCAACCACTTCAACTTGATGACCTGTGAAAACTCAATTTAAGCAATTGAGATTAAATAAAAAAAAAATAACATAAAGTGTTATAACTTACAAACATGGATTGTAGTTTGCTAGAAGAAATTGATAAGGATTGATGACCAAGCTAGAACTGGGTGAAAAAAAAGCATTTACAAATATCTCACACAAATCACAAACTCAAGTAAATCGGTGAGCAATTTTGTGGGCGTGTGTGATCAATATATCAAAGTGTGAAATAATATAGCAGAAATAAGCAATAAGTCATGATGCTAACACAAAAAATAATTTGGTTCAAGGATTCACTCCCACATCTATGGCCCTCGGTGGTTCGGTGTCTCACCTCCGAATAGAATTCACTATCATGTTTCTTAACCAAGGTAATAAAGCAAGCCTACACAAATTTAGGATAAGACCTCACACCGAGGATAAACCCTCATGAACTAAAAAGCTCAACCCAAACTAATCAGATTTCAAATCTGAGGATGAAACATAGACCAAACAAATGGGATTTCAACTAAGGATGAAGCCTCATGAGGATGAAAGCTTAACCCAACAAAGGAATTTCCAAAATTCCTCACCTCTAACCAAAATAAATAAAAAACTAACTCCTAAGTGAATGAGATATTACTAAGAGAGCTTCAAACACAAAGATGAATCCTTAATTTAACCTTCCAAAGCACTTGGTGATCCTTTGACACTCTAACAATGATAGAAGAGTAATAGAAGTATTTTAGTGTGAGCTCTTGTTCTAAAAGAACCACCAAATCCACTTTGAAACTCAACCTCAACAGTCATATTCTGGCACTCTGGGTCAACCTACCAAAACTCTTAGGTCAACTAACTTCAGATTTTTTTACTGTAAGGATCAGTGTTCAAATCACTCTAGGTCAACCTACCAAAACTCTTAGGTCAACCTAACTTTGGATTTTTTTGACCGGAAGGATTAGTGCTCAAATCTTAGGTCAACCTTCAGCTACCTTAGGTTGACCTAGCAAAAAGGCCAAGTCGACCTAATTTAGATTGTGTAAGTTATCTTCCTATATCCGCCCTCCTAGCTTGACTCACCCAAAAGCCTAAGTCAACCTACCTTGAAAAATAGTGACTTTCAAGCAAACTGCAAACTAACATTTGATCTAACAAAAGTACAACTAGCTCTTGGAAAATGTCAATGGAAGACCAAAGGTTTAAAATTTCGACCCGTGCCGAGGTTTCGGATCTGGACCGGAACAATACGGTTTCGGTACCGTATCGTGCCGTGCCGATACATTTCAGTATTTTCTAAATATAAAATATATTAATTAAAAAATAAAATATTTAACATAAATATTTAAAAAAATAAACAATATAAAAAATAATCTTAAAAAAAGGAAAAGATATAAAAATAAATAAATAAAAATTTTATTATAATTTTTAAATTAAAATAAATGAAATATAAAATAAATTAGATAATTTTATTAGGGTTTAATAAAGTCTTTTTAGATTATCTCCATATTGCTTAGAGTTGATTAAAATAATTAACCTAAATTTAATTTAAAAAAAAATCTGAAATCTGACATCACTCGCGAGCTCGCACGACTTCGGCGTTGCCGCAGGGTTGCACGACCCCTCAACCATGGCCACAGGGATTGCATGACTCCTCTGGCACGACCGCAGTGGTCCCTTTGCAGAGGCTGCATGGTCGCGCGGAGGTAGCAGAAGGTTTATGCGACCCCTCCGCCATTGTTGCGGGGTCGAGCAACCCCTTTGTTGCGGCCACAGGGTCGCGCAACATGTCGCAGCTGTTGCAAGTCTGGTGCCGAGGTCGTGCCGGTGCCGGTCGCCGAGCGGAATGAGATGTTTCGCCCGTTTCGACAGTCTTGGCACGACACTTTAAACCATGGGAGGACCTACAAAAGAAATTGTGTCGACCTAACTTCATACTAGGCACCTGGTAATGCCACCTAATTTCTAGGTCACTAATAATTAAGCACTAAGATGAAATCCCTAAATAACACTACCTACCTATAAGTTAAATCCTATCATTATAATGTTCCTAGCTAAAACAAACCCAAAAGATTACAACTCAAACACAAAAGCCTTTGGATCCAATATCCGAGTTTAATGATCATACTCAAGGTTGAAGCTCCACAAAGCTTTAGACTCAATCCATTAAACTCATCAACCAAGCTTGTTTCTGAATCTCCTCAAGCAACACGAGTAGTCTTGCACATTCATGCATAATTCATCAAATACAAATGTGTAACTTAAAGTGTTTGACAAACATCAACACACCATGGCTAAGCACTAACCACAGGGAAGGAACTAATTCCCCAATCAAAATGTTCTATGCTTAGGCATCTAACCTGCCAATGGCCTTGCATCATGTCAAGTTGTGGATTTAGAATGCTTAAGCAATAGTAAGTAGTAAGGTGGAGCAAAAGATTAAAGCCATTTTCTTTTTTCATTCACGTTTTAAAGTAATTCATTCATATGCTAGTAATTTATGCCTCCACCTACCCTTAGGTTCTGAATCCACCCTATATTTGTCGAGTCAGAATTTGAAGCATAGATATAAAGGGGAAATAATTTGATAATACTAAAACAAACAAGAAAGAACAATATTCAAACTTAATCGCATGGTGATTACATATACTAAACATCAAGTATTTGCAGAACATAGATATATACCATCTGCCCTTGCTTAGCAGTCTTCTTTATCTCCACGATGAGCTTTTTCTCCTGTGCTTGCAGACCCTGTCTCTCCCTTTCTATCTCCCGAATTGACTTATCGAGCATTCTCTTGTTCTCTCTCAGCAGCTCTGCGACAAAAATTAGCACCCATGAGGCCCAGAATTCTTGCAACTTTCCTTAGAGCGAAGGAATAGATCTAATAACTAGAATAAAATCAAGCTGTCGCATGAGAAAATATCTCAAAACCCTAAAACGTAACTAAGCGATACTGAAAGAAAAAAAAAAATCATTCCTTTGCAGCGATAATCAATCAAGGTGAGATTACAGCGTAATATCGGATCCATGTAGTAGACATAGCGAAATTAACTAGAAACTGCAATCGCGAAGAATACCTGCCGGAGTTTTCCTCTTCCCGAAAATAAAACTCATGGTGAGAGAGAGAGATTGATTGATCGACGCAAAAACTTTGCTGCTCTTCCTCTGACCTCGAATTCTATTGAGAAAATCGGCGCATGAATTGAAGGGAAAACAATAAAAAAAGGAAACTTTTTGGTTGTCTTCACCCTTTTGCTTCGATCTGAAGGAGAGATCGAAGCCGACGACGCGGATGGGAGAGGAGTCGTTGTCGACGCTATATCTTATAAATATATTAGTTTGTATATTCATTTATTTAAAAATTTTATTTTATAAATATTTAATTATGAAAGGCCTAAAATTAAAAGTACGCATGTTTCATTTTTTTTAAAAAATAATATTTTATTTTTATTCTAAAAAATATCCTTATTTTAAAAAAGTGAATTCGAATTTGTAATATACCTTTTAATAGTTTTACATATCAATTTTTTTTATCTATTTTAAAAAAAAAATTAATGTATTATAATCTACTTACACATTAATCTCCATGCGCTTATTTATTATAAAAATTAATTTTTAAACACCCAATAACCGTTAAATTCAGGTACAAATTCACTAACTATGTTTTTGACATGAGAAACTTGATCTGAAGTGATAATTCAAAGACTTTAGAGGTTCAAGAAAATTCCTTAGGTCCTTTGCGGTTGGTAAGAATGGGTAAATTATCATATACAATAA
>JBBMJZ010277825.1:0-18312 GCA_037833815.1 Zingiber zerumbet
TCCTTCGGATGCACCGAGCCCGTCGGCTCCCTTCCCGTGTCGTCCTTCTCGCTAGCTGCGTCTTCTGCTCGACTTCCTGCGCTCCTAAGCTCCTGCACACTCAGACACATGAATCAAACACAAAGCAGGACCTAACCAACTTGGTTAATTACATCAAAACACCCACGGGGTCCAACATAAAAAACCAGCCGGGAGTTGTCTTTGTGAAAGTACCTAGCCTGCTCACATGACCCGAGCTGGCGAAGTTCGATCAGTCGGGGGTAGGTCAGGAACTCATCTAGGGCGTCTCTTATGTCTCAGATTTGGGGACCTGCCCTGCCTGTGCCCAACCAGGAATTATGCGACTGATGGCATAAGGCGGTCTAACCCCTTCTTTCTCCTAACTATTGACTGTCACGTCCCCTTAACTTCTGACTGTCATGCCTCCTTACCTTTTGACTATCCTTGATTACCAAGTTATCTTAACTTTTGACTGTCATGTCTCAGCTTTTTGCACGGTATCAATGGCGATATGAAATTTGTGAGAACGTGGCCTTTTGTTTCTTCTTTATGGCGATGAATATATAGCACTTGGTCGACCATTAAGAGCGGTTCTCATACATGGTCACAAGTTTTCTTCAATTATATCCTTCGACGCAGTCATCATTTTTCATATCTTTATATTAACAATGGTACTGAACGATGTCTAACTTAGACTTTTTCTTTAAATATCAAAATTTAAGATCACACCAAACTACTTGAGCACAATTGCACCAACAAAATTAAACATGAGCTTCATTCAAAATCCAACTAGAAAATCCGACACGATCATAATCGATCAACTAAGATTGCTATTGATTACTTTACGAATGAGATCTTGAGGGCGGGCACAAAGGATAGAAAGTTTTCCACAAATTAACAAGGTTCAAGGTACCATGTGTTAGACCATACATGTCGAATCGAGCTACATAGTATAAAAATACGATAGAAAGTTTTCCACAAACAAGGTTCAAGGTACCATGTCATAGACCATACATGCCAAATCGAGCTACATAATATAAAAATATTATTATTCGAATTCGATTTGAAACTCAAAAATATAAGTGATTATGACTCGAGTTTAGTTCGAAATAAAATTTAAGTTTGAGTTATTTGAACCATGACAAACAGAATTGAACTAGCTCGAAAGGACTTAAATTAGAGTTATTCAAACTTTAATTTAAACATAGTTATACTAAAATTATGATAAATAAATAAATAAATAGAGCTTAATTTGAGTTTAGCTCACAAGTAGTTTGTGAATAATCTAACAATTTATTATGAGTTCAAAAGAATTATTGAATGTGTTTAAATACAATAATTTTAAATATGAATTATACCCCTCTTCCTTCTTCCGTATTTAACTTTTATAATTTCAAAACACATAATATATTTTCGTTACACCCTCTCTCTCTCTCCTTTATGTGAAATAATCACGTGGTCTTGGGTGCATGCATCTCCAAATATTTGCACAATTCTTGTAAGTTTCTATAGATTCATTGCTCTCCATTTATGTATCACATTCCAAGTTTGAGGGCATGAATACATTAAAAAGACTTCTATTAATATATTAATTTTAGTTTAAATTGACTCAAAGTTCTCTAGATTTATAAGTCAATTTCAGATAAAATTATATTGAACCTATGTCATTTGAAAATTTTAAAATTTAATATTTTTTAAACCAAGGAGTCTAGGAACTCATTGGTGTGTGTCTTAGGTATTATAATGAGTTTATAACAAAATTTCTCATGCCTTTATAAATTTTTAAAAATTCATTACTCTCAATATATACTATCGAATTTTTAAAAGTACATTTGTTTTAATTTAAAATGATTCGAAATTCTCTAGATTCATTAGCTAATTTTATCCACCAATTTTGAATAAAATCAGCTGATGGATGTAAAATCATTTAGAAATTTAAAAACTTGATGTTTTCTGAATAAAGGGAACTCATTAGTGGTATTTGTTAATGAGTATCAAGCATTTTAATTTTTCAAAATTTCATTGCTCTCAATTTATATTATTAAATTTAGGTCTGAGGGCGTGAATACTTTAAGAAGTCTTCCAAGAATATATTTATTTTAGTTTAAAGTAATTCAGAGTTCTCTAAGCCCATCAATCAATTTTGATGGACCTACACCATTTAAAAATTTAAAATATTGATATTTTTTGAACTAGGAAAGTCCTAGAAAACCGTTGAAAATGTTGGTTAGTGAGAATTATTATCCTAAGCCTTATAATGAATGTGTACCAAATTCAAGAAAAGCAATGGGGTTTTTAGGACAATGATACAAACTTATTATAAAATTAGGACAATATAGTATTCACTAATAAACACCACCAATGTGTTTCAATAAATTTCTTAATTTAAGAGGAATAAATTTTTTAAAATGTATGTACGTAAACCCACGTGATTATTTCATTAAAAGAAGAAAGAGGAATATAACGGAAATGCATTACTTATTTTTAAAATTACCAAAATTAATACATGAAATGAATAATATTGAAACCTCTCGCATACGCTGCCGTGAAATGTTATAAAAATTATATATTAGCAAAACATCTATTTAGGCAAGCCTAAATTAATTTCTTATATATTTTAATTATTTTTATTTTTAATAATTCAGATATTTAAATCCTTGCAATCCTACTAATTTGGAGGTAGACCACGTCGCTCATTTTTAAAATCAATTTTAATTGACAGGGTCGGTGGTCCCGTGTTCTTTCGATCAAAGCACAAAACACGAAAAAGAGCAGAAAATACCAAAAAAAAAGAAAAGGAATGTGAGCTGTAAAAAACAAATTAAAAGAAAAAGAAAAAACTTGACGCCCTTTAATTTTAAAACAGGAAGTACAAAAACACCACCCTTATGTACACGTGCAGACAGCCAGTGATATGATTGGATGGTAAATCGGGGACCTAGGCCCGCGTGTCCGGGTAAACGTCGTGTGCGATTGACTTTTTTTCGCCGCGGTAAAATAAACGCCAGCGATAGATTCGCTGACCCTTTTTTTACGTCACTGTCGGTAGGCGTTGCGAGATTGGTCGACCCAGCAAGCTGATTGGACAGCGAGGCCAAGTCAACCGAGACAACCCACACTTGCGTCTGGTGGTGCGTGTTCAGGTATTTGAAATTTAGTAAAAAAAAATATATTAAAACCGACGGCGGTGGATGTACGTTAATGTCGGGGAAACGCGCCCCGTTTCACGCGCTCGGGATGGGTGGATGGGAACTAGTCCGACGTGGCAAGATCTAGGCCTCACAACAGAGGGCCGCGGTCAGACAGACGTCGGTTTCCTTGAAGGACTGGTTGAAGGGAAGGAACAGTCAATGCTATCCGTCTTATTATCCATCCATCAAAGTAAACATTTAGATAGTTTTCTTGACAAAAATAAAATAAAAGGTGCTACTAATTATTTATACCGTCAAAAAGAATATTCCTCTTTTGAATATTATCAAATTAATACTTTACTCATAATTTAATATATAAAATATCTATATCTATATTTCATTTTAAAATAGTATTAATTAAAGTTGCATTACGTTAGCATAGAACTATTTTAAAATTAAATATTAATTTATTTTTTTAATTTTTTATATTAAATATTAAATTGATCAATTCTCTACTCTTATGAGATTAAATAAAATTATAAACGTATATATTTTTATATAAAAAATAACTAGAAGAAATTACTAATAATTATTTTTAATATGAACAAATGATATTAATATAATTTAATTTTCTGTTTCATTAAAATTAATTATTAAAAAGTCTAGATTCTAAATGACATAGTAACATTAAAGTAAAATATGACAAATATGCTTACCTTTAAAAATAAATTATTTAAAAAAATTGCATTACGTTAGAATAATTTTAACCAAAATTATATTATTTTAAAGAAATTTAATGAAATTATCATACCCTACCTTAGAAATCACTAATTTAAAAGCCAAACTGTAGTATTTTGGAGTAACTTTAATTAAAATTACACCACTTTCAAATAATTCTGATGAAACTTACTGTAAGATGGTACAACTTTATTTATGAAAGAAAATTTCTAGGTATTTCTCTTCTTTGTTCATGTGGAGGAAGTCTGATTTTATCTTAAGAAATTTTTTTATAGACTATTACTATTAAGATATATCTAGAAAATACAAATGATAAAAAGGAGGCCCTTTTATTTTATTTTTTTTTTGCGTTCAATTTTCTTTTACCCATCTTCTTTTCTATCCATTTATTTCCACCTACCCACCCTTATTATTTTCTATCCATTCAAGTAAACACAATTGATTTTTTTTTTAAAAGAAAAAATCTCTCAGCGATCTTTGCCACATTCCTAAGAAATTGCGATGATTTCTTAATTTGAATAGAATGCTTAGAAGCCGCCCTAAAGCCGCCCTTCCCTGATCGGAGATTTCGAGGAATTCGAAGGGTAAAGGGAGCGATTTCCTTTGGATTCCCGTCGGAATGCTTTGGCACGGCGATTCTTTTTGAGGAATTTTGCTTTTTTCTCGGCGGAATTTCATCAAAGAGGTTGAAAGATTAAGATTTTATTGCTGGGTCCCCGATCGAGGGTTGGTTGAATTGGTAAGATTTATTGCCCTAGAAGTACTTTTTTATTGTCCCTTTCGAAACTCGTTCGGTATCCCTTCTGTGGATTACTGGCTACATTAACTTGGCCAGGTTCCGAGAGTTGGCGAGTGTCTGCCTATTTTGGACGGGGAGGTTGGAGAAATCTCTGGTAGGATCTTCTTTGGGTTGTGTTTTCGCAATCGGTAATTAGGGTTTCGAGAGGACGCGAAAGGTGAGGTTTTGGGCGGGTTTTGGTTCATCTGGGGCAGTTTTGTGGTTGTTCGAATTGCTCTTTGTGTTGGGATCCAGGCTTTTGGTGTGTTTGATTGTTAGTCTTCTTTCTTGGTTTCATATCTTCCTTTTTCCCTGAGATAGATAGTAAGTCGTTATAAACTTTTGTTTTGTATTGTTAGATCTCTCAGCTTTTCTAAGTTTCATCAGTGCTTTAGTCTTTTGTTTTCTTGTCTCATACCCTTCGCAGATTGTCAAGGTTGCAGAGTTTTCTATGGTAAATTAAGGCAAAAGTTGAATTCTTGGATAGGTCCCTAACACTGGATTCATCATGTGTTTTGAGTGTCTGTTTGTGTGTGATATTCCATCTCTTATTTTGTCTGTTTATGAGGAATTTCACAACAGTTCAATGGAGTTCGAATTGATTTGCTTGCTGTCAGTTGGGATACCACTCATCAGTGGTTCTTTAACACTCCTTCCTTCTGTATATGCTAGGTATCTCTCAAAAGAAGATGGTACAAAGTCTTCTTCAAGCTGCGTGAATGATTAGAAATGAATGAAGAGGAGAGGTTCCTTCTCTGTCCTTATGAGGAACACAATGAACTGCTTGTGTTCTGGTGAACAAATGCAAGTCAACGAAATGACCCAATCAACTGAGTTCTTCTCCGCAAAGGATGTCTCGATAGACCAATATACTCAACAGAATAGTGAGATTGACCAAAGGGTTGACATTGGAAACATTGAAGAAGCGGAGTCATCTCTTCGTGAAGGTCTCTGCTTGAATTATGAGGTTGGTGTCAGTCTTTTTCGGCACCAGTTTATGGTGGTGATGAGCCCTTCATAAAGTTCTGATGCACATGCATGTCTATATACTTTCAATTCAAAGGCATGTATCATCATATCATACCTTACCGCTAGAATTAGGATTGTCTTTATGATATTAAGAAACAATACATGCAATTCTCTGTTACTTTGTGAGCTTATTTTGCAGTGCTGCTGTGCATGGGGGTATACATAGTCAAGCTCAATTCAGCATATTCATTTAAAAATTTGGCTTGTCATTATCTAAAGGCTAACAAAATGCTGATGCTTAACTTGTTTATAATCAATCAGCCTTAGCGAAGCCTTATTTTAACCCATCCTGAGCTTTAGGTAACATTAAGTTGCTCCTAAGATATTTTTATACTATTGGTATTACACTTTTAGAAAAAGGTCCTTGTGGTATTATATAGGCCCACCTAAGAATAATTATTGCTTCAAGTAGCTATGCCTAGTGCATTTGCAATGAGATATTGGTTTATTTTTCAATTAGCTCACCCAAGCAAATGTAATCTACTAGTTCAGATCAACTAGATAGTTTAAGGAATTATTTGGATAGCATGACTAATTTAATAATTTTTTTTCTTTATTTGATACAAACTTGAGGAAACAATAAAAGGAGATGGAAAGACATCTATTGGAAAAAGAGTATGTTAAACATAGATCATGCTCAAATTTGATTACTTTAGAATTTAGTTGCAAAGGTTCAAAAGTAGTGGACTATCTCAAGTCTCAACCAAAGGGGATCACTATATTAACTTGTACTCAATACTGAAGAGAATGAATCACAACTTGGTATATATGAAGACACTAGGAATATGTAGAAAATTATCAATTTTTTGCACATTAAAATTAAATTTTCTTTTTTGGCATAAGCACTAAAAGCTGTGAAAATACAAACTGAAATTTTATTTGCTTATTATCTGTTATATGTTAATCGGTAGGGTAACTTTTGGAGTATCATTAACAGTTAATTAAATAATATTTTGCATAGACACATTGTATCCTGAAGGGGATCCTTGGCACAACGGTAAAGATGTGTCGTGTGACCTAGAGGTCACTGGTTTGAGTCTCGGAAATAACCTCTTGTAAAGGAGAGTAATGCTGCGTACAATAGACTCTTCTCCGGACCCCCCCATTGGCGGGAGCTTCGTGCATTAGGTTGCCTTTATTTTATAGTCACATCTTATCTTGTATAATTCTTTCAAACCTGAATTTTTGTAGTATACTTGAAGTGTTTGAAGCTCAATTTTTTTTAGTTATTGTGCATATGGTTACTATTATTTGCTTGGTATCTTGGATTTCCATACAAATTTGTATATTTGTTGATGAAAGTGTTTTCCAGGATCTTCTGTCTATAACAATGTCGTTGTACTATCATCTAAAGGGTTTTCAATGTGTATTTAGAGTGCATTTATGTTTTGTATATCATTACTTTATACAGACCTACAATACAAAATTATTGTTTGGTACCAATTGAAGTTACATAAAAGAGTTTTTTTTTATCTTGTAGGAAGCAAGAGCCTTGCTTGGCAGGCTGGAATATCAAAGAGGAAATGTAGAAGCTGCACTTCGTGTTTTTGATGGCATAGATCTTGCTTCAGTGGCTCCTAAGATAAGGTCCACGATAAATAAAAGAATGGAACACCACAAGAATCATACAAACTGGGATGCTCGGCCAATGTCCATACATGCAGTTGGCTTACTTGTTGAAGCAGTGTATTTAAAAGCAAGAGCATTGCAAGATCTGGGAAGGTTTAAAGGTGTGCCTTTTATTCTGAATCATTAGTTTCTGACTGATTTGAACTGCACTCTAAGTGGCCGAGCATAAATACAATTTCTTACATTATCATAAAGGTACTTCTATAAACAAGTTAGAAACTTTACAATCATATAGGATGAATAATCCTTCCACTCTAAGTGGTGAATGTACTATGCGGAGGTTATATATTTATGACTGATTTTTGCCACCTAAAATGGTAGTTGTGCCATTTTAAGGTTTCTTAGTGTGAGTCAGGTTTCCCTTCAGAATGCCCATGAACCACATACAGCCAAATCTACTAGATCTAAGTGTAAGCAATCACATGTTCATTGCTGAGAGAGATGCATCTTTGCATCTCTTGGGTTCTAGTAAGGTTGTACTAGACATTTTGAGTTCTTTTTTGGACTATACAAACCACTAAGTTTTGTTCTAAGGTAACCTTTATCATGTTAGTTCATTTAATTCAACTGACTAGGTATGTGCATAAAGTCCAATTCACTTTTCTTGACTAAAAAGACTGTTGCATGGCCCATCATGTCTTTATGTTTTGATCATTATGCATGTGTGATTCTAGGAGGGTGCTACTACTATTGGAGTTTGACAGAGACTCATAGCAAGTATAACGTAATGAAAACTATGGTTCTAGATATTTGTTGCTGTGTGCATATTGCATCTTATTATAACATAGCTTTTCACTAGTGTATATCTCTATATTATTGCTTCAGCAGCATCTGAAGTGTGTTTCACCATACTAATGCTGCATCTGTGCAATATCCTTTAGAGAACTCTTCTTTTGTTGCAAAATTTTGAAATGAGAACAGAGGAAGGAATGTTATTTTATTAAGGAAATTGGAGATGATCACTAAGAGTGTGTGATCTAGTATATAGAATTTTTTGTTTAGTTTTAATTTTGGTTTTGATAGACAAATTTTTATGAATGTAACTTTGTTTGAAAAGTGTAATTGGGGTGTTGAATCTCCAAAATGAGCAGCTGACAAGCTTGGCCTTCGTGACTAAACATTTGATATTTTAACCTCTCTTGCATCCTCTCCTTATGATGTAAGAAATTCTGTTCTTGATGTGTAAAACCAGCTGAAACAAATTTTACCTATGCAACTTCTTTATGGTAAATATGTATTGCCATTCATCATGTAACTTTAGTTTCTTGTTTCTCAGATGTATTAGTTAGGCAGTATCTTTTTTATTTCTGATTTTTTTTTAATCTTTTTGCTCATTATGAATTGAATGTGAATTTAACGAATGTCCAAGATATTTCTAAATTTGTTGCAGAAGCTGCTCAATCATGCAACATTGTCCTGGACACTTTAGAGTCTGCTTTAACTGATGGCTCTGTGGGGAACTTTCTTACTGATAGTAAGTTACAGGAGATAGTACGCAAGGCGGTCGAGTTACTTCCGGAGCTATGGAAACTGGCTGGGTTTTCCCATGAGGTCATCTTATCTTACCGGAGAGCCCTTCTTGGACACTGGAATCTTGATGCTGTCACCACAGCAAAGATACAAAAGGAATTTGCTATTTTTCTTCTTTATGGAGGCTTTGATGCAAGCCCTCCTAACCTTCGTTTTCAAATGGATGGCGCTTTTATTCCTAGGAACAATATAGAAGAGGCTGTTCTTCTGTTAACTATTCTACTGAGAAAATTTTCTCTGAAGAGAATTGAATGGGACCCATCTATTCTTCATCATCTGACTTTTGCGCTAGCCATATCAGGGCAGTTAGGTTCACTAGCCAATCAGGTAGAAGAATTACTACCTGGTGTCCTAGATAGGAAAACCCAATACTATACTCTTGCTTTGTGTTATTTGGGGGAAAATGATGATCTTACTGCTTTGAATCTACTGAGAAAGCTACTGAGTGCTTCAGAGGATCCAAATTGTGTGAAAGCATTGTTACTTGCTTCTAAAGTTTGTGGTGAGAATATTTCGTGTGCAGAAGATGGTGTTATGTTTGCACGCAGGGCTCTCACCAACTCGCATGGTTGCTGTGGCCAAATTGAAAGTCTAGCTAATTGTTTACTTGGAATTTCTCTTTCAACTCAGGCCAGGTCTTCTAGTTCTGACTCAGAGAGGGTTTTAAGGCAGTCTGAGGCAATTTACTCGCTTGAAAAAGCTGAAAAAGTGGTCCCTGGGAAAGATTATAGGATCTTATATAATCTAAGCTTGGAAAATGCTGAACAAAGAAAGTTGGATTCAGCTCTTCGTTATGCCAAACAGCTCATGCAACTTGAAGCTGGATCAAATATTGAAGGATGGATTCTTTTAGCTCGAATATTGTCCGCACAGAAGCGGTTTGTTGATGCTGAAACTATTATTAATGCTGCTTTGGAACAAACAGGAAAATGGAATCACGGGGTATTGTTGAGGACTAAAGCTAAAATTCAAATTGCACAAGGGCAATTGAAGAATGCAATTGAGACATATACTCATCTTCTTGCAATAATTCAGTTGAAGACTAAAAGTTTTGGCTTTGGACTAGCAACTTTGAAGGTAAAATAATCTTCTTCTTCTAAAATGCTTTTATTAGCTGTCGCAATGGATTATTGTTCCTTTTTCTTTTGTTATATATAATAATCTTCTTCTAAAATGCTTTTATTAGCTGTCGCAATGGATTATTGTTCCTTTTTCTTTTGTTATATATATTAATATGTATTATTCCTTTTTGTTTGTTATATATTTGTATGTATTGGCTTCTACACTAACATAGTTTTACATAATACTTTCATGCCTAAGTTATCGATAGAATTAGTTATGTCTAAGGGATATAAATGCATGAATTGTAATACTCATGGTAGTCAAGATTGCGATTTAGCCCGCAGGATCTCACAATATTATGATCCAATTTTACTTAAACAATTCAGATCCCAAGTATGATCTTAATTGGTCTAAGGCCAATCCTATGCTTACTCATTGTCCTATGTAGGATCTCGTTCTAAACAACCTTTACTAAATAGAATCTTATATGTTAGAAATTTTTTAAGATTGGCATTTACAATAACAAATATGTTTTATGGGCATGTCATATCATATGAGAAAGTTTTTGATTATGTAATATATTTTCTAATTGCTTAGTAGATTAATCTTGCTTCATTGTTGTCATTATCTTCCATCTTATAATTATCATTCATCTTGTAGAAGTTGCTTGATGTGCAATGATAAAGCACTAAGAATTGTAGTGTATATTTTTATTTTTCATATATTTACCATAGGATTATTTTTATTTTGCTTTGTGGTGTCGAAATGTAGCCCTTAAAATGCTAATCTAATATTATAAAATGAAAGCGGCAGTAAAGTTATAGATATTTAAAAAAAACTAGGTTTAGGGCTATAAATGCTTGAAAACTTAATAGGAAACAACAACAAATGTCGATTAGCAAGAGGTAATAGCAGTGACGAGCAACATTGTCTGGCGACGACTCTTTGACTTTGGGTGGTGCACATAAATGAGGTTTTTTTATCTGGGTGAGAGATGTAGTTGGAGGAGAGAGCATTGGTTGAAACCTTAAATGAAGGAATCACGATCACCGACTAAATTGTGACCCTGACGGCAAAAAGAATTATATAATGGTTTAAATTAAAACTGTTATATTAAAAAAACTATTATATATCTATCTATATATCATCATTATAAATTTGTAAAAGTGTTATAACTCATATAACCGTGCTATAAATAATTAATATATATCATATTTGTGTTATATGTGTGCGCGCGCGCGCGTGCGTGCGTGCGTGCAGGAAATACGGGAAGTAAAATGATTTAAGCTTAGTAAGATAAAGACAATATAAAAAATTTAAGTTCAATAGAAGTAGACGTAATAAGATAATTATTAAGATGAGAAATAACGAGTTACAGAGGTTTAAGATTCTAGGTTTATTTTTTGCAAAATGATAGAGAGGTTGATAAATGCTTTACATAAGATACAAATAGGATTGTTGAAATGGAGGAGAACAACAGATGCTCTTTGTGATCGACCCCAATGACGTAGGAGGATCCATATAACTGATTCCACTTAGTAGAATAAAAACTTGGTTGTTATGTTTAATAGTTTCTACAAAATTTTAATAGGCATTAAAAATCTCACGAGATAATATTAAAATATGAACTCGACACTTGAAATATAAAATAGTTAACAATTATAATAATTAAATATTAATAAAAGTGTTTTTTAATTAATATACACTTATATTTTAAAAATATGCGAAATTGCATCGGCATGACAGATATGATACGAAAGATAGATAGTTATATATAGTTCTAGTCTGTGACTGAAACTTTGACATTGTTGGAAATTTTAAACCTTGATAAAATTTCAAGAGTAGATGCTGAACCTTGATATATTTATTTCACTATGCAATCTCTCACAATTTTTTTATCTAACCTCAAACTTCAAATTCGCACAATGTCTTGAATTTGAGGAGTCAAGGAACTAAGTCGAGACATTTAAAGATCTTCACGGATTTCTAATATCTCTTTCTTGACAACCATAATCTTGTTGCCATCTCTTTGAAGATCAGTTCAGAGCGTTGAATCTTCATGCCACTGCACCAGTATTGTTTTTGCTTTTTGATAAGTGTTTTACTCAGGTTTATCTTTTCCTTAAGAGACTTTTTATAATTCACCTGAATAAATTCAACTTAGATAGTATCTACACTCTATAGCTTCGGTGGGAGTGTTAAAAATATTAGATGTAACCTAGTTTAAGGTATGCCTAAGTTTGAGAAAAATTTAGTATTTCTAAGGGCTATAAATACATACGTTGCAATTCCATGCATCAATAGTGTAATATTTTATCCCTCTCAATTCAGATATATCTGGAAATATTACTTCTCAGATTACTATTTGCAGGGTGGAAAAATTGATAGAAGTTTGGAACTTCAGACTTGGTATGATCTTACTAATGTCTACATAAGCATGTCACAATGGAGGGATGCTGAAGTTTGCTTAAAAAATTTCAAAGCTATTAATCCTTATTCTGCTTTAGCATGGCATGCAACAGGTATTTTGTCAACTATTTTTTCTTTATCCGAGCTACATTTTATATACTGCCGGTCTGCAATAATCACCTGCTTTCTAGTTTCAGTTTCTATTTTTTTTTCTCTTGATTTTCTTTTGTTCATGAGAATTTAATTAGATGTTTGTTTCTGAAAGACTCTTTTTACTTAGTGTCAGTGGACCTTTCGGATGTTTAATTATCCTGAATTTGCCGTTTTCTTCAGCTTAAACTAGTTAGTTTTCAACATAATCTGCGAAAGCTGATTATTGTAACTGCCATGATTGCCTCAAGATTGGAGTGGTTTGTTCCTAAATATCTTTCAATCCATAGGCTGTTCTGTGATTCATCTAAAGAGAAGAATTTAGCAGTATAAATTTACTAAATAAGAAGATGCGGATATCTAACTAGAACATTGGATAAACTAGTTCTGTTCTCAAATTCCCTTTGAGGAATTCATGTAGTGACTCATTTACTATGGTTCTATAGTTTACAATGAACCTGACTTGTTGCCATTGATCATTTATAATTTGTCGTGATGAGTAGCACGTTCATGAAGCACATCTTTCATTTTTGGTTTTGTGCCTCTCGTATCTCATCCTTCCTATATTGTTTTGTTGCAAGATCTCTTAGATTCCATTAGGACCTACTTGCTCTATAGTCTCATTGCATTCAGTTTCTTGTTTGATCTAGCTAGTGTAACGGGATATGTTATAGTAAGTATTTGGAGTAGCATTATTGTTAATGATCAGATTGTAATTGTATAAACTGATTGGTTTTGCATTTCTTTTGGGTGCATATGAAAGACAAATGTCTTAGATTCTTTCAAAGACTCCAACACCATTAAATTTTTAATTTTCTCATGTATTCTTTAGTCCCTTGTTAACCTTCCCTGCTTAGTCCTCCCTGTCCTGTTCCACCTTTGAGGACATCAATTGATATACTGGGATTCTGGTAGTTAGGTATGCTAACCTCATATCATCATTGGATTTTTATTTTTTTTAGAGAAGATTACTTGTGGAAATTTTTTTGTGTACTTTGCCGGTTGATGGTTTGCTTGATTATTGTAACCGTCAGATGCATACGTGATCCACCCACTATCAATATGCTAGTCATGTAAAGATTCTTTTTCTATTTTCTCTTTTATTTTGAATGCTTTTTGTTTGTGTTAATTTCCACTCAATTTTAATCTTACCCATTAAACTCTATTGATTTCAGGACAGTTATATGAAGCAAAGGGCCTCCTTAAAGAAGCTCAAGGAGCATATGCTAAAGCCTTGGACATAGAACCAGGCCATGTCCCTAGCTTGGTCTCCACTGCGATCGTCCTTAGAGATCTAAATGATAGTTCATTGGCCGTCATCAAAGGCTTCCTCACTGATGCACTTCGACTTGACCACGCTAACCATATTGCTTGGTTCAATCTTGGTCTAATTTATAAAGCTGAAAATCCAAGGTTGGCACTTGAAGCTTCTGAGTGTTTTCAGGCTGCCACTCTCCTTGAAGAGACTGCACCAGTTGAACCTTTCAGATGACGTCTTCCACAACAATCAAACTATGTAAGTTATTGTGAATCTGCAACTATTTTAGTGTTTTGCAGTATCAGGTCCTACTGCCTTGTGTATTTAGGTTGCTTAAATCATTCAAGTGCATAGAATTAGAGATGATAAAAGTTCTCATGCATATATTTCTTGGATCATAGAAGTCACCTATTATGACCTAACTTTCAACAGATGCGATGTGACCTGCTAAAAGGACCCTCGCATTGTTATAGCAGGTCTTATATATAGGCCTTAGGAGAAGGTGCCTCTAATGTGCATCGCCATATGTTAGCTTCCTATTGATGCTGATCTTTCACTATAGGCCATTAGGTTCTCTAGGCACAGCCTCCTCTCCTAGCAGTACATGTGGCAGTGATCTGACAACTCCGATCACCACCGATCACCATTTGTTGTGAATAAATAAGAGTAGGGTTTTTTCATATTTACCATAAATGGCACCATGGTTTATGAAAAGGACCATTGTTCTTCCTTGGTATGTACAGAATTTTTCTGGGATGTCAAATAAAACTGAAAAGTCTAAGATGAGACATCAGGCACTAGAAGTTTGACAATCGTTGCAGAGCTACACTTGCACCCCAACTGTCTGATTCTGATCTGCAAATCATTCCTTTGTAAACAAATGAATATCCAAGGACATATGTGTCACAGCGATAACTTAGTTCTTTGCTCCACAGATTTCGGCTGAATGTGTACAACTGAATTCCATGTGTTTGCAGTAAAGCTTTCGATCAGTCTTTTATTGTTTCATTTGTTATGTCAATCAAAACCATAATGTCATTACTGTCTCATTAGTCACGATAATTCACTTTCTAAGATTTAAGTTATCTTGTTAAACAATGAAATGAATACTCAAACTTGTTTCTTGAAAATCTACTCTTCTGAGATTTAAGTAATTTTATTTAGACACTGATTGAATACTCAAACCCTCAACTTATATATTCATCTTTCACCTTTCGTAGAATTCAGTCTTGTTTCTTGCGTGTATGATTTCTAACATCAGTTTTCTTCTTCACAATTGTCATATATTCAGCTTTCACCTTTTGTAGAATTCAGTCTCATTTCTTGCGTGCATGATTTTCTAACATCAGTTTCTTCTTCACAACTGTCTGCAAGCAAATGTGAAGTGATTTTTTTTTTTTTTTCCATTTTGTCTGGTTTGCCACTGAAACCCTGTATTTGGAGCACTTTTTTGTCACAAGTATCCCTGCTCCGCATCTATTATTATGCTAAATCATAGGAATTTATGAAGGTCAGAAGTATCTTGATTCTGTGATTTAACAAGCCACCAATCAAACAATAAGTAAGAAGTCAACACATCCTTAAAAGTGTCCTTGTTTGATACTTTCTCCATTCCTCACCCGTTGAAGGCTATCATGGTACATCTAGAATGCTGGCATCAATTTTAGCTATATTTTGTTATGAAATTTCTCCTCGCTTTGATCAAAAGTGAGTCTTGACCGGGCAAAGGATAGTTTGACAGAGAAAGGCTATTTTTAACTAGTGAAATTCTATACTTACCAAAAGGCACACATAAAATTTAGCATTTACCAACAGGCACACCACACTTTGTCATTTATCAACCGACGCCTTCCATCTGACATTCTAAAAATAATCTCGCACTTGCTGAAACATGTCTAAACTTTTAAAAATATTTTTATTAACTTCTAGTGGTCAAAGCCAAGAAGGGAATGAATACATTCCTGCAAGCACTATGAATACAATGTTGGCCTCATATTGTCATTTTTGACTATTGAGAGACCATTAATACTTTTTTTTTGAAGATCATTTCCTCAAAAAGCACCTTAATGACCTTAGTAGTCAAATCAAGAAGGGCATTCCTTAAAATGTGTTCCTTAAAATGAAGGGCATAAATGTGTTACTTAAAATTAAGGGCGTGAATGGATTTCTAGGATCACTATGAATGTAATGGTGATCTTATATTGTCATCTTCACCATGGGAAAGTCATTAATTTTTTTTTAAAACACCTAGTTGTTGTCAAAATTAAGAAGGGCGTGAAACATGAATAGATTTCTACGAGCTTATTGGATGATATGGTTTTTTCATATTTTCATTTTGACTACTAGAAGTCATCGTGCTATGTATTGTTCTTCTATAGAAGATCGTCAAATTTAGTTATTTATTTCAAAAACAAATAGCCTTCTATTGGTCAAAGTGACAGATTGTGCTCCTAGGAATATACTTGTGCTTTTATTTCTTTATTTTGAGACCATCAAGGTGTTTCTTTGTTCTATGAAGGTGGTTTTGGAAAAACATCACCGTTGTACTTTTGAGGAATCCTTCTTAATTTTGACTACTTGAACATCAAAGTTTTTTTCCAAGAACACTTTCAGTGGTCAATCAAGACTAGTATTGCATTTACGAGATGCTCTCAATTGAGACTACTATTTTGACCACTGGAAAGTGTTTTTGATTGTTTTTGGCTGCTTTAGATGAGTGCAGTGTCATTTTGGAATCTCTACTAAGTGGGTTCTTTGGTAAAATTAAAATAACTTGAGGTGCGCCCTTGGTAAAATGCCCAATGAAATTCCGAGCACAAGGGAAATTCGACAATATTGCAGCCCTGAGAAGATAAAATATGGGTGCGTACATTTTTAATAAAATAGAAATCTACTATCAAATCCAAATTCTCCCCTAAATTCTCATCCAAACTACTTATGTAGCAGATTTAGTTATACGATCTGTCAAGTCAAGACTATGATAAGTTTTGGAGGTAAGAATAGATGTAAAGTATTTGGTGGTGTTATGTATGAACCTTTAGTGCCAAGGTGGCAATTTGACCATATTGAAACTCTGGAAGCATTCTAAAAGAAGATAAGCCTTGGGGTGGTACATTTCGACAATATTGACTTCTTCAGGTCAGTGTAATTCTCCCTTTACACCTAGATGGGATAACACATGATTTGCCAATGCAAGACCAGGTAGAAATTTCAGAGGTAGGACAATAGGAAATGATCTATATTCTGGGTGCCAGTCTTTGTTTCGGTGGTTTCTAGTTTTTATTTGATTCTTGTTTTAGTAAATTATGTGTTTGTATGATAGTCAATATTCTGATACAGTATATCTGATCTAGGCAAAGGCTTTTGAGCATACATAGCATTTTAGATTTTCTCTCGACCAGGTATTTTACTTCATGTGCAACTATATGCACTGTTATTGTTCAGTTTATATTTCCGTCCACCAATAATTTTGTTTGTTATGTCCTGTTTGACATTGTTGTTCTGTTTGACTGTGTTCATGGCTGAGGTAACTGAAAAACCGATCAAATTTGTTTATGACATAATAATAAAGCTCAGAAGTATTTTGCGAATCAATTCAGCATTGTAGAAAATTACTGAATTGAAATACCATTTTTTTCCCTCAAAAAATCTTATCCTGAAGCATGCCTTATTGAGGCATTGGAATTTTTTACCGGTCACACAACAGGCCAATCGGCTATTTGGCACAGGACCGAACTTTGCTAATGGAATACCTAGTCACTCCACTCTCTAACTTGCTGATTGTTTTGTTTTTTTGACAGGAAACCAAGCTGCTGCTACCTGCTCTAGTTGGGCTATTTTCGTTGTAATACGGCAGCCTTCTATCTGACGAATGTAAGGTATCCTTAGTCGTAAGCAGCTGGTTTACACAAGGATTCTGGGGAGATTCGAGTGGTTTAAAGATATGGCCAATTCCAGAAACTTACATTGATGGCAGTGGTGAAACTCGACCGTCTCCCTGGCTGAATTGAATTTAGGCAAAGTACGACATTGTGAATTGTTTTCCGATGATCTTTTTCAGAGTTTGACGATCAGTTCCATTTACCCAATGAGCTTCTCGTGTTTATTAATGCAGATAGTTTATACCTGCTTCTCTATGCTTGTCGGAAAACACGAAACAAAAAACTCATGGAGAATGAGAATAGGCCAATAAGATGTGTTTATCAGTCTTTTCTATGCCTTGCTAGTAGAGGAGACATTATCTGTTTTAGTTGTCTTGATCAATTATCCTATTGGATGTTTATATTTTATTTTAAACATTTATCACTCGTCAAGAAAATAATGCTTGCGAAGAGAGATACATCGAGATTGCATATTTTATATATTCTTTAATTATTAAATAAACATAAATAAATCTTATCGAATCGTAATACTAAATTTATTAACGAAGAGAGTCCAGCAAATTTACCAAATCAATTGACCTACACAAATCAAATTAGATGAATTAGATTATGAGCAAAAGTATGAATTAATCGGCATAAGTTTGATATCTATGGTTAATTAAATACAAGAGTTTATTATGCAAGATGTCATGCCCTGCAAGAGGTACTCCACTTGAC